>QRDG01000474.1:388262-587631 GCA_012064385.1 Puccinellia tenuiflora | reverse complement strand
CAAAATAGTAGGCTATAAAGGGTCTACAACAATAATGTGACTCCAAAGGAAATATGTAAAAAGCGATTTTAAATCGAAAGATTTGCGTTAAGAGAATAAACAGATTATAATGAGTGCTAATGGCACATAATGATATGAGTTACATCAGATGAAAGTAAAGATCACAAGGGATCTTATGGACTATAGCAAGTCTCTAGAATCAAAAGTTATTTTGGGTTAAAGAAAATGTGAGGACAATCGCATTTGTGCAAACTCATAGAATGGGAAATTCATTTCCTAATCCCATGTATGTGGATGATATCCTACTTGCTAGTGGTGATGTCAATCTACTACCAGCAGAGAAAAGAAGTTCTTGTCCTCAAAACAGTATTCTCGGTAGAGTGTCTCTCCTTATAAGTATCGAGATTTACTGAGAAAAGAAGAAAAGGGGTATTAGAAATATCGAATGGCCATGCTAAGAAGAAGTCTCTAAAGCATGTATGTCGAGAAAACCTATGCCTATTCTTATTGTCAAGGGTAATGGAATTGGGAACTTTAGTGTTCCAAGAGATAACATAGAATGGATCAAATGGATTTGGTACCATATGCTTCCGCTGTTGGTTGCTCAATATTACCCTGAAAATTCACGTATCCGGGTTATTTTGGCAATGTCCAATCCAGATATAGATCACTGGAATGGAATCAAAATATCGGCCTCATGCTAAAAGAAACAAGTGCTCTCAAAAGGTTGTGAATACAAAGATAGATCTATAAGAGTGCTCTCAAAAGGTTGAGAGTAATCTGAAAGAATTTGTGAAATGCATAGCGAAATCCACAATTGTCGCTAAATTTTCACATTTGGAGTTTTTGTGTGGAAAAGCTTCAAAGAATTAACAGCTTGACATCAGTGTCATGTAAAGACATGTTATAGCATCATATGAGGCTGAGGCACAGGCAAGATGGTTAAGGAAATCTGTACCCGGAATTGATAATGGTTGACAACAGCAATAACCATTAAGTAATTCACTCCTAAGACAACGAGTCAAGTGTGGTGCCAAACACATTGACACAGAGTTATACGTTGTAAAGGAGAAATTCCGGAATTATGTTGAGATGCTTGGAGCATAAGAGGAACAGATTAAAGAAACACACAAGTGTTTGCAGATCTGCTAATTAAAGGCTTACCGCCCAGTGTGTTTTGGAGAACACATAGTCGACATGGGTTTATGGTATAGTCTATATGATTTCCGGACAATAAAGAGGCCCAAAAAGATTAAAGAATATTTTCTGAATGGAGGCGTACATCGTAGCTGTCTGATTCTATTGGCAATTGAGCTGAGACGATGAAACATGCTCTATGTATCGATCTGTGATGAAATGAGTAAAGTAAAAGATAAAGTAAAGTTGAGATCAAGGGGGAGAATGTTGGATTGATCTCCACCAGCGTGAGCCCAACGGCTCGCACGGAACCTTGACTCGCGCCCTGATCGGGGGCGCCCAACCAAACCCTGGTTGGTGGGCCCCTGTTGCGCTGCCTATATAAAGAGGTGGGGGCCGGCGGCACTCAGTACGAGGTTTACCGGTGCGCCAGGCACCCCACCGACACCCCTACCGATCTAGGGTTTTTGGCAGGAGCAACAGGAAGCACCACCATCTACACCGCCACTCTCTGCCATTGCCGGCCATCTCCACCATGGCCGGCACTCCGAGTTCGTGCTGCCAGAGGAGAAGGTACCTCAATAATCTCTCCTCCCTCTATGCTACTCATTTGATCTACCCTAGATCATCCTAAGGGACTTAACAGGGGAACGACCGCGACGCCACGCAGACGGAAATCGCGGCGGTGATCCGGTTGATTTGCGCGGCTCTGCGTCAAGGATTGCACGAACACGTCTTAGACAACCGGCCCACGCTCGTGACTCGCCGTTCCAGCGATTGATCGTGGGGAAGAAAGCACAGGGCTTATGAAGGGTCCACACCAGGCGATAGATCCGGGCAAAGGAAAAAACACAAGTTCTGAACCGTTTTTTTCTAACTTATAGGTGGTAGAGTGGGTAATTATTTACAACTTTTAGGGGCAATTTTAATGACGTACCAAACCAAACCGCGGAAGCCTTATTGCTTTTATTACTAGGTAGGTATAGACTTTCGCTCTCTGATGCTCAGTTGAGTTTCAGACATGCTTTGTACATGTTCCCCCTGCTATAAATGAAATGCCAACTCAGGTTGGATCTTTCAAAAAAAAAGGGAAACGCTACGGTACATCCGGGGGATCGCGTGCGCCGCGTCCCCCGCCTCCTACGCGCGCCGCATGTCCCCCAGTAACGAAAGAAATATCCACTTGAGGGCCCACCACATCTCTTTCTTCCCCATCTCTTCCTTGCTAGTGCTACCTTCCCACGACCGATGATTTTTTTCCGCCGCCGCGCCGCCTTCTAGCCTTTCGCCGCCGTGCCACCTTGTGGCCTTCTGCCGCCGCGCTCCGGTGGTCTTCCCCCGCTGTGCGCTTTGACGCTTGTTGCCGCACCCCCGTAGAGCCCATCCTCGTGGACATCATCTCCATGGCCTGCGAAAATCCGGCGTGGTCATGCCCTCCCCACCGCCGCGCCTCCCTCTCCCGCGACCGTGCCCTCCATCCCACCGTGCTTCTCCCTCCCCCATCTCCCTCCGCCCGGCGAGCTGCGAGAGGCTCGCACTGCGCACCTTCTCCTTGCTCCTCGGCCAGTTCCAGCACACACACACAGCCCCGTTGCGCCCTTCTCCTTTCTCCTCGCGGTCGGCCTCGGCTCTGGCCGCTGACTTTAAGGGGTCTGGCCATGGCTGTTCGACAACGGCACCGTTTTGCGCGAGTCAGTCTGATGTTCTTCCGCCATCAGCTACGGTTGGTGCTGCCAACAACATCCGGCGGTGCTCTAACCAGCTACAGCTGGTGCTGCGAGCCTACGTCGACGGTGCTGCCCATCGACGGTCGGCGGTGCATCCACCGGTTATGGAGATGCTTCCATCAGTCACGGTAGTTGCTTCTAGCGGCATCAGGTGGTGCTTCCGAGGCTACGACGATGCTCCCATGGGCGACGACAATGCTACCGTCCATGGGTGTCAACTACATGTGGACAGCGGCGGTGCTACGAGTCCCTGGTGCTGCTACAGTAGCACGAATTTTTTTGCTACAAAAGTTTTGCTATTTTGCTAAAATAGTATATAGATGTTGCTACTAGGTCTCCGGCGATGTCTCTGGACTTAGTCGCTTTTGCTACAATAGCATAATTTTTTTTTGCTACAATCAGTTCTGTAGTTTTGCTACAATACCACAATTTTTTTGCTACCAGGTCTCCGACGAGGTCCCGACGAGCTCTCCGGCGAGACCAGTCTTTTTCTTTTTGTTTTTTGAGCGAACCGTTTTTTGCTACAATGCATCAAAAGCAGGACGTTCTGTAGCAAAAACGGAACGTTAGTAGCAAAAGCGGAATTGAGCCAGTTTTAGGGACACATGTCACATAGAGGACCCGGGGGAATTATCCCCCGAGGGACGCCTAGCACTCCCCGATAAAAATCATGACCTCCAAAACGTTTTGGTTCCAAATCTAAAGTTAGGAACTTTATCTGCGATGATACCACAAAGCTAGCCCAATTGTTGAGATGGCCAACCAGCATGGTGTCAAAATCAAATTTGATGGCATGCTCATCAACAACCCTGCCATGGCACTGTGCCAAGACTGCACTAACAGTATCGATGAACTTCTGAATATGTTTTTCTTTTTTCAGGAACGCGCGAGAGAGCACGCCTCCTCAAAAGTGTTCTTGCAGCGCGTTGTAATTCCATCAAAACTCAGTGTCGGACAGACAGTCCACAAGAATCGCCATCTCCTTGATACTGCACTGGTCCTTACAGCCTCATCCAGGGGCAGCTTTGATAAGATTGCGCATAGCACGTCCTGCAGCAAAAGCTACAGATTTAGTGACACGCCCATTCAACAGAGTACTTTGCAATCAAAATAAATTTCAGCACACGATACCTCTGGGAGGTTTTCGAACGGATCATCCGATATCCCCCTTTCATCACAGATTAATTCACGATAGCCGACGCAGTCTGAACTGATCATCCGGTAACCCCTTGTGACGGCTCGGTCCGCGGAGAAAAATGCGCGCAGACATTGATGTGCAAATCAGAATGCTCAGCAGCTGGAACCGGCCATCCGCTACAACTCCCTTCCGATGGATTGCACTGCATCCAGCTTGGTATGATACGGCCCTGAAGACCAGAGCGAGGCAAGGTTCGAATTGATTGTCTGCCGCTGTTCCGGCTTGGCGGCGGAGGCGCTTTAGATGGTGGTGTCCCAGTGCGAGCATGAGATTCAGAACGTTCCCCATTCTGATGCTGCAATGGAAGAGGAGAAAGTCATTTACATTCAGTCAAAATATTATGAGAGACAGCGAACAGTCAGGAGAACTGAAAGCACAGGTTTTCTTTTTCGCCGAACTGAAAGAAGAGGGAAAGTGGGGGAAGGCTGTACTGCACTTCCGGCCTCCAAGAACAAGAGAACCCACCCAGCTAGGATTCCTCGCCGGTAATACCAAGAGGAAATCAATCGGCGGGGGTTCAATTCAGCCCCGTCGCCGCCGTCGGGCGTCGGCGCAGCGGACCGCGAGGGGGTCGAGAGTTCGGGGACGAGATGAGATGCAGACCACACGCCCGAGACGGCGGACTGGCGAGAGCGAACACCGGACCGGAGAAGACGAAGTTTCAGAATCAATCGGCCCGCTCCAGCCTGGACGGGCCTCGACTCGCGAGCCTACTTAACCTGACTGCTCGCTGGGCCGCTTCCTTTCTGAATAAGACGTCGCGCGGGAGGCGGAGGCGGCGATGCTGCTGTGCGCGCTGGTCGGCGGTCCAGCGTCCGCGGCTTCCGCTCCGGCGACATGCCCCTAGATAATATTCGTCTGGAATATTCGTCTGGAAACTGGAATCTAGATGTCTTGATTCTCATTTCGTATTTAAACTGTACTGTACTTGTTTGAGCGGAGACTGGTAGGATACGCAATTGTGTGATTACAGGTTTTTTGAACTAGACAATATTCGTCTGGAATCTAGATGTCTTGATTCTCATTTCAAAGAAGATGTCATCAATAACACTTTAGAATAAACATTTGGCTGGCTCTCTAAACCAAAGAAGCAATGTCATCAATAACACTTTGTATAATGTTTTCAAAGGCAAACCACTGTTCCATCACTTTGGGAGAAAAGTTTCTTCTAATGGTGAGTCTAATAGTGGAGCCATCCAACACCCGAGAAATTGTTTGACATTTTTCATGGCAAATAGAGTAGATATCTCAGAAATGCACAACTAGGGGGAGTAGCAAACCAATTGTTTTTTCCAAATCTAATGTTCTAATCACCCATAACCCATCTATAACCAAATTTAACTGCATTTGATGCCCACATTACATATTTCCACGAGATAGAGATGTCAACAGCCACTACAAAAAATGTTTGGGGAGGAAGCACGATATTTCCTATCTACAATTTGTTTCCAAATATCGAGGTGTTTTGACCAAGGACTCTAGCAAGCAGATATCGAGGTCTCTAATATTTGGGGCCACCAAATTATGGTTTCATACAAACTAGAGGACAATTGGCTAGGTGCAATTTCCTATGACCTTCGAAGTCATTCCACAGACAATTTGCCATATAAGTATTTATAAGATCTAATGCCCATTTTAGAAATTAAAAAAGGAAAGAAGGTAAAAGAGAATGCTTGCTAGACAAGATTTAATAAGTACTAGTCTTCCACCATAGGAGATAAGTTTTCGTCTCCATCCAGTAATCCTTTTCAGAATCTTATCAACTAAAGACTGAATATCTTCTCTCCTCAGCTTATAATAATGGAGTGGAATGCCTAATTTTGATTGGGAAACTTCCTACAAAACAATAAAAAAAACTTTGGCAAAAAACTGAGATTCTTCAACATCAAGGTTAATGGAATAAGCTCACTTTTATTGTAGTTTGCTCTCAGACCTGAACTTGTTCAATGAACGTTAGAATTTTTCTAAGATTACCAGCTAATTCTCTACAAACAAGATAGTGTCATCAACATATTGCAAGCTGATGACCCCACCTAGGAAAATGTTAGAGCAAATAATCTTTAATCAAGTTACCACTAGCTTCTTTGAAAATCATTTTAGACAATACATATCAACTAGCTTCTTTGAAGCAAACTCTAGTTTCCATATCAAGGAATCAGTATGAGATAATTGCACTATATATAGCGGCCATAACTCCAGATAATGACTCGCTATATCTAGGATGCATATAATGTCAATGTACTGGCACCGACCATTATCTATGAGGATAGTGTAGCTTGTGTGACACAAATATAAAAATGTGATGTTACACTAAAGTTACAAAGCATATTAACCCCAATTTTTTCTATGCTCATGAACTGCAAGAGATGAACGAAATAAAGGTATTGCATACTATGTCTTCTGATGATCTAGGAGATCAATTCACTAGATCACTCCCTATGACTACATTCAAAAGATGTGTATGAGGCATTGGAATATGAGACTTAGAGAAGTGCATAATTCAAGAGGAGAAACTTCATACACCTAAGGAAGGAAATTACTCTTTTTCCTCTACCGAGTTTTCCCAGTAGTTGCTCGATACTATGTTTTAACGAGTCAATTCATGCATACACATGTATTATTATAACAATACCCTTTCTCCACATTTTCCCGTGGCAGGGGTTTGGGTGTTCTAAGTTCTAACCGTGCTCCGAAGGGGGGACATACTGTAGAAACAATGAGTGTCAAGTAGACTAAATCTGCAATAGCACATAATACATATGCAGCAAAAGGGATGATCAGTTATCTTGCATGGCACATAATATGTACATGGAGGAACAAATCATCAGAGTAACACTCCAACTTGCTTTTCCAACTGAACTACCACGCACTTCTTGGGGCTGCCTGCTAAGGCATTGTTTGGTACTAGAGGTTTTGTGGGGATAATCCCCACAGGGATTGGGTGAAACCCCTACCATCACCCAACCCCAATCCACTACCCCTACCTAGTAGATTATATGTTGAGAGAAATGCACTAGGATTTGGGGAAAACTATGGAAAAGTGGGGATTAAACTAGCCCATACACTAAAACCAAACATGTTTTTAAGAATAAGTGGGGATTTGGAGTTTGAAAGGGATAATCCCCACTAATCCCCACAAAACCTCTAGTACCAAACAAGGCCTAAAGAACTTTTCGGTTCGTTGCGGATAATTGAAACGGTCTTGCGCCACATACAAATGAAAAAGAGCATGGCTCGTGGTAGGCAACCACAGTGCCGTGAACACAATGTGGGACCTCAGCATTTTATGACATGTATGTAGGTGTTATGATCACGCAACAATTATATGGAGCATCGGGGTGCAAGGGGATAAGATGCAGGAGCCCGCATACCTTCTGCATGTGCCCGCTATGGATACGCGGGATGCCACGGCAGGCCGCCAAGACTGGTCACACTTCAAGTGGTGTATGCGGTCCGCCTAAGCATGCATAGCGCGCACGCACCTGAAAATTCAGTATCTTCTTGTAGTTGTTGGTTTTGGCGGACCGGCACATGGAGACAAGCGCATCTGATATCTAGGATTTTTTTAGAAATTTAAAAGTGGTCAAAAAATTCCAAAAAAAAACTTAAAGATTACCAAGTATTCTACTTGTGTAAAAAATTTGGCTAGTAAATTATTCTCATTGACCTCTGGACAAAAAATAGAAAATTTTGATGAATATAGCGTGTATATGCTACTTTAGCCAAATCTTTGACCCTGGGTGCGATACAAATTATTTTTTTACGAATTTTTTTGTATGGGTGCAATAGGTTATAATGTTTGACCGAATGTCAGTTTTGGAACTTTTTAAATTTTCTAAATTATTTTTAGATATTAAGGTATATGGTATCCAGATTCTTCTATGTATTTTTGTGGTTTTGGCATACTACTTTACTAGCCTGTAGCCGTGAACAAACAAAGACGACTGCAGGTTTGACAAAAAGATTTAGAGGAAGAGTTCACCAAAAATAGAAAAAATGTAAATATAAAAATACAAGACACGCAAGCATAAACATATGTAAATATAAAAGTACACTTGCATATTTATCAGGATATGTGTGTATTAATATCTTCAAGATTTCTAATCGTCTGGTTTAGAAAGATCATGCTCCACCAAGAAAAGTATGGCAATTTGTAAAGAGAAAAGGCGCAAACATATCTAGGCAGATATGTCGTATTAACGGCGTCGATATTTTTTATCACTATGCACATTAATAGTACACTCAGAAAGATCATACTCAACCAGGACATGCAAATACATCCATTTGAAAAGAGAAGAAAATACATGCATATTTATCATGATATGTGTATTGATAGCTTCAAGATTCCGTATCAACATAGTATGCATTATTATTACATTTATGAATATTGTACTGCACCAATACATGCAACTTACAACCGTTTGTACAGCCTCGAGATTACACCACCATGCACATATCTAGCCTAATTAACCTTATTAATTACTCCAGATAGTGTGCCCAAAAAATTACTCCAGATAGTCTCATTTATTTATTCGGCAGCACATCATTCGTGGGACGTGTATAAACTAAGGGTCCGTTCGGTTCACGGGAATTCTAAAGGAATTTTACGGGCCTGGTTTTCTTTGGAAAGTTTTCCCATGAGACCGTTCGATTCAAAGGAATTGACTCGAGCTGTTCCATAGGAAAGTATTCCTCTCCCGTACTATTTGGAGGAAATAAAACATCCACTCAGACCAAAGGAAAGGCCAGCGGCGATGGAATCCCGTAGTTTTGCTAACCCGCAGTTTCGCCTGGTACAGCTAACCCAATTCCTGCACATGGTTCCATTCCTTTGTTTCTCAAACCTGTAAACCGAACGGGGCCTAAGAACCCCTAGTGCTGGCCATTGCATCACCATCATCTTCTTTCCTTGCCTAGCTAGGTATTGTACATGGCATCGCCGGCCAATCTTTTACTATCGGTTCTCTTGCTCACCTTCTCTACTACAACGATACTCTGCTTTGTGAATCCAGCTCCTGCAAGGGTACGTGAGGAGGGTGCCACGAAAACCTCTGCCTATCACACTTATATTGTGCTCGTCGTCCAGCCACCGCCCTCGAATGTCGATGAAGATGGATACCGCCGGTGGTACGAGTCTTTCTTGCCGAGCTCGCATGCTGGCGAATCGGGCGAGCCACGTATTATCCACTCCTACACCGAGGTGTTCAGCGGCTTCGCCGCAAAGCTTGCTGATGGAGAGCTCGATCTTGTCGCTAAGAAGCCAGGATTCATCCGTGCATTTCCAGACCGGAGGCGACAACTCATGAGTCATGACCACACACACACCAGAGTTTCTCGGGCTTAGGAATGGCACTGGGTTCTGGAGTGACTCTGGCTATGCATGGGAAGGGAGTCATTGTCGGGTTGCTCGACTCCGGCATCTATGCACCACACCCATCCTTCGATGATCACGGCATCCTACCGCCGCCGGCAAAGTGGAAGGGCTCATGCAAGGCGTCTCGATGCAACAACAAGCTCATCGGTGCACAATCATTCGTTGGAGGCGAAGACACTGGCGATGAAGTGGGGCACGGGACACACACATCATCCACGGCAGCTGGGAACTTCGTCAATGGTGCGTCGTACCATGGCTTGGGAGCAGGCATCGCAGCTGGAATTGCTCCAGGCGCCCACATCGCGATGTACAAGGTGTGCACAACTAGTTTCTGTGACGAGTCCACTATACTTGCCGGAATCAACGCGGCCATCAAGGATGGGGTGGATGTACTCTCGATCTCACTCGGTGGTGGCACGACCGTAAGCTTTGATTATGACCTCACCGCCATCGGCACTTTTAGCGCGGTATCTAGAGGCATCACTGTGGTTTGCGCGGCCGGTAACGATGGCCCAATGTTGGGTTCGGTCACCAACGACGCGCCATGGTTAATCACAGTCGCTGCCAGCTCCGTGGACCGAAGCTTTCGTGCGTCAGTGCATCTCGACAACGGCAAGCTTACCCAGGTGGTGAACTCGAGCTCAAATCTCCACCCTCTCCACTATGAAGAGGAACGACAAGACTGCAACTATGACAATGATGATAACAGCGTCATCTCCGGGAAGATCGTGGTTTGTGATCAAATGGGCCCGAGCGTTCAATCCAAAATCCATCACATAATGGGCGCTTTCTTGCTATGAAGGTTACACTACTGTTCTTCGAAATTACAACTCTCGTGTGGTGCAGGTGACCCCGGCTGATGGCGAAGTCCTCAAGACATGGGCGAGAACATCCATGGGTGCCACTTTCACATACAACAACACATTGCTTGGTGTCCATCCATCCCCTGTTGTGGCATCGTTCTCTTCCCGAGGTAATAGCCCTAACACCAAGGGTGTGCTCAAGCCGGATATATTGGCGCCTGGACTCAACATCCTTGCTGCGTGGCCAGCCAAAACAGAGTCTGCACAGGGGCCTTTCAACATCATATCCGGCACATCCATGGCGACACCACATGTTAGTGGCGTTGCAGCCCTTATCAAGAGCTTTCATCCCAGCTGGTCACCAGCGGCCATCAAATCGGCCATCCTGACGATCGACAGCGGACATCGTTAATAGCACAGGTGGCTCTATCTTGGATGAGATGCATGAGACAGCAAGCCTGTATGCCACAGGATCCGGCCATGTGAGCCCGACGAGAGCCGCTGATCCTGGCCTTGTGTATGACCTCGACATCATCGACTACGCCGGCTACATATGTTGGCTCTTGGGCGACCACGGCTTGGCAACCATTGCGCATAACTCGAGCTTGACATGTGAAAACCTACCCAAGGTCAAGGGCGTTCAGCTCAACTACCCGACCATAATGGTGCCACTGACGTCGATGGCCTTCACCGTGAACCGGACGGTGACTAACGTTGGGCCAGCAATATCGACATACACGGCAAAGTTGGAAGCGCCCAAGTCATTGAAGATACAGGTCATCCCGGACAAGCTGGTGTTCTCCAAGGTCGGTGAGAAGAAAACATTCAGCGTTTCGGTGAGCGGAAAACTTGATAGAAGAGAGCACATAGAAGGAAGCTCTAGTTGGGTGCACATAGAGGGAAGCTTGAGCTGGGTGTCGGGGAAGCATGTTGTGCGGAGTCCGATCGCCGCTTCGACCCTTATATATCCCCTAAATAAGTTGTTTTCAATGCCCTTAACTTTCTGAGCATTTATATCAATATCATAACATTCTCATTTCAACATCACTTCGTACATTTACGTGTTTTAGGCCAAGTTATGTGCAATTTTAGACAACCCAGAGTTATGTCATGCGGTTCAGAATTAGCAAAACCCTATATTTTTCTCTTTCGAAATGTAAATTTTTCATTGATTGTGCTTTATTATCCGACCTTAGAAAAAAAGATGAGTAATCCATGGGTTGAGATATGTGTCGAATATGTTTACGTGTTTGGTTATAGTTGGATTATAATTACACGGTAGGTTAAGAGTTGGAGTGGAAGTCGAACACTTATAATAGTATATAAAGACATTATACCTACGCGAAATAGACTAGGTGCAACCTGATAGATTAGACACGAGATTATAGTAGGAAGGTGGTACTATCTATGATTAGTACTACATGGGAGCAGCGTCCGTTAACCGTGCCCCATGAATATTGGTGTCATCACTGAACCACGTGAACAAATGTCGATGTCGTTGTTGTGATTGTGTGTTCTCGTATTATTGATATGCAACTCCCGACGGTGACACCATGACCGACTGATGACCCAACTGACCAGGTCTATATGTAGGCCCACACATCACTGAGTAGACATGCCGTGAATTTTAGGAGAACTTAAACACCGAATTGTTGTACAAGTGGTTCACACGTCGCTATGCTTTTGTTCTTCCTTTTNAGTCTACATGTCTGGAAACACTGGGAATCAGTTTGATCCGACTCTATTGACAAAGGAAATTAATGCAAGTAATGCCGCAGAGAGGGCGGCCGAGTTAACCAATGCTCGTACTGCGTTGGAGAGGCAACTAGCTGATATCACAGAAGCAAATCGTAGATTGGCCGAAGAGCGGGCCCGAGTCCAGGATGAAGCTCAAGTTGTGCGGAGGCGCCGCGAGGAGCTTACTTCAATTCAACACCGCAGAGCCAGGAGTCGCTTGCATGATGGAGTCCACATCAATCCAACCAATTTATTCACCACACCTAATGGTCCAGGCAGAGGAGCTGGACTAGGAGGCTCAGCGGCAGCAGGAGGCGCCGCAGGAGGAGCCGGAGGAGCACCACCACCACCACCACCACCACCCCCAGAAGGACCGGGAGGCAGCCATACCAACGGACTACCGCCTGAAGGAGGAGTCGGAGGAGGAGCATCTGGTGGCTTAGGGTCTCAGCCTAACAGATTTCATACTCCAGAGGGACATTACTCTAATCCTATGGACAATGTTCATGCGGCGACTCTGAGATTGGAGAATATTGTGGTACCAGAGGGACCAGCAGGACAGGAGACTCGTGAGGCTATCGAGCTACTGAAGACAGCTCTGACTCAGCAAGCTTTGTATCCAACTTTTCCAGATGCAAGTAGGCTACACTCAACACCCTTTAACTCAGGTACGAGGAGTCGGCACGGTGAGTCCAACCCGGCCAACTCTACGAGTGCAAGGCGTCGTGAGCTAGTGAGGAATCGTGCAAACATGCCAACTGCTTCACAGGCTCAGCTAGTGGTTGATGAAGCAAGGCAACGACGAGAAAGAGAAGCAGCAGGAGCTCGGGAGGCAGAGAGGGACAGAGCGTTAGTGGGTGCAGCCAACCAGCCTCAGCCAACCCGGGTGCACGAGGAGGTGACTTCTCCTGGTGCTTCCCCAGCATTAACAGAACCAGAGTGTTTGTCTGATGCCATCAGATCCGAGTCCTTCCCCAGCAGTTTCAAGGAGCCGCGCAAGGTTCCAAATTATGAGCCCAACATGGACCCGACCTCTTGGTTAGGTACATACGAGATGGCGATGAGTATTCGCAATGCCACAGGTAATCTGTGTGCCAAATTCATGTATCTTATGATGGAGGGAGCAGCCAAGGTTTGGATGCGCAACTTGCCTCCTAGGTCAATCAACTCTTGGGAGCAATTGAAGGCGGCTTTTATTCAGAACTTCCAGGGCACATGCAAAAAACTCAGCACCATCGAGGACCTGGAGCGGTGTGTCCAGAGGAAGGGCGAGTCAGCAAGGCACTGGATGAAACGAGTCTCAGAGATCATTAACTCCTCACAAGGACTCCCACCGGTCTCAGTGTTAATGGCGATGGAGAGAAATTGCAGTTACAATCCCTTGAGTTGGAAGCTAGGTCGTATGAAGGAGAGCCTGAATCAAGGTATTCCCCTTACGATTGGTGAGATCATGGCAGGTGCTAATAAGCACACTGCCACAGACAAAACAAAGGATCAGGAGGAAGGGACTAAAGGACAAGGTGGCAACGGTCAGAGTCAGAACCAGAATCAAAACCAGAATCAAGGTGGTGGCAAGCGGCCGTATGGAGACAACTCTGACCTAGTGGCCAACACAAACACTGGAGTCAGACGCAAGGACAATAATTCTGGTGGATACCAAGGCCGTACTCCAAGCACAGAGGAGGTCTTGAGAATTCCATGCCCTAAACACGCCAAGAACGGTAGATGCGGTCATACCTTGGGACAGTGCGTAGATTTGCAACGCGCCAGGTTCCAAGGGCCAGGAGGACCCGGCAATAACGGTGGAGGAACCGGCAATAACCCAAACCAACCTCAAGGAGGAGGTAACCAGCAGGGCGGGTTCCAGCAGAACCCGAAGCAGCTCAATGATGGCAATGGTCAGTATTATGTCACAACTCGGCAGCAAAACCCGAGTCGTGGCAGCTACCATGTCTTCACAACTAGTACGTCCAAGCGTTCCAAGAAGTTGAAAGTTAGAGCAGTTAATGCAGTAGAGCCGGCCCTTCCATAGTGGCTCAGGTGGTCAGAGCAAACCATCACATGGAGTCGGGCAGATCATCCTCCAAGAGTCGACGAGCCAGGGCAGCTAGCCTTGGTGGTGGTACCTCAAGTTGGGGGCTATACATTAAACAAAGTTCTTATGGATGGTGGAAGTAGTATCAACATCTTATATTATGACACATTCAAGAGGATGCAGCTGCAAGATAGACAGCTAATTCCAACAGAGACAGTGTTCCATGGGATAGTACCAAGGAAGTCGGCCAAGCCCATTGGTAAGATTTATCTTGAGGTTGCTTTTGGTACAATGGAGAATTTTCGTTCAGAGATTATGCCCTTTGAGGTAGTGGATCTTAAGAGCCCATATCATGCTCTTTTTGGTCGACCTGCATATTTTAAGTTTATGGCCAGGCCGTGTTATGTGTACTTGAAGCTCAAGATGCCAGGTCCAGCAGGAGTCATTACAGTTAATGGCAGCAGACAGATGGCATTGGAGTGCGAGTTAGGTGATGCAGCTATGGCTGAGACAGCTTGTGCTCAAGAGGAGCTAAAGTTTTACAAGGCAAATGTGGACCCGGAGGACAACTCGGTCCTTAAGAAACCGGCCACAGAGGAGAAGATGAAATTCAAATCAGCTCAAGACACAAAGCAAGTTGACTTTACCCCTGGTGATTCTTCCAAGCAGTTCACCATTGGGGCACACCTCTCTGATAAATAGGAAAGCGCGCTCGTCGAGTTCATCCGTGAGAATCGGGATGTCTTTGCATGGAAGCCATCTGACATGCCAGGAGTCCCGAGAGAACTCGCCGAGCACAGCTTACATGTTAATCCTAATGCAAGACCAGTTAAGCAGGGTCTGCGCAAGTTTCATGATGACAGGAGGAAAGCCATAGGAGAAGAGGTGGCTCGGCTCCTCGCAGCCGAGTTCATCAAGGAGGTCTTTCACCCAGAGTGGGTGGCCAATCCAGTGTTAGTGCCAAAGAAAACAGGAGAGTTGCGTATGTGCATTGACTTCACGGGCCTAAACAAGCATTGCCCTAAGGACCCGTTTGCACTACCTCGCATAGACCAGATCATTGACTCCACAGCGGGGTCAGAGTTGCTTTGTTTCTTGGATGCATATTCAGGGTACCACCAGATCAGACTCAACATAGAGGATGAGTTGAAGACGTCCTTCATTACGCCCTTTGGAGCATTTTGCTACACAACAATGCCCTTTGGACTCAAGAACGCAGGAGCTACATATCAGAGATGTATTCAGAATTGTTTCAAGAAACAAATTGGAAGGAATATCCATGCTTATGTGGATGATGTAGTGGTCAAGTCTCAGAAGGCCGACTCTCTGATAGCAGACTTGACAGAAACCTTTGAGAACCTACGCAAGTACAAGATGAAGCTCAATCCAACCAAGTGTGTCTTTGGAGTCGCTGCGGGCAAACTCCTAGGCTTCATCATTTCAGAGAGAGGCATCGAGGCAAATCCAGAGAAAATCAAGGCTATCCATAACTTGCAGAAGCCGACTTTTCTGAAGGACGTTCAAAAGCTCACTCGATGTGTAGCAGCTCTAAGCAGGTTTATTTCAAGACTCGGGGAGAAGGCGGGTCCTCTCTACCGACTCCTGAAGAAGGCAGATAAATTCCTATGGGATGAAGAAGCTGACCGTGCTTTTGAGGAGTTGAAGAAAACTTTGTCAACAGCGCCAGTGCTCGCAGCTCCTACAGATAAGGAGCCCATGCTATTATGTGTAGTATTAGAGTTATGTTTGTATTGGAGTTGTAATAGACTAGGACTCCTAGACATAGTCGGTTACATAAACCCTAAACCGGCCGACCCCTCTACTATATAATCCTTGTAACCCCTATTGAATCAATACAAGTTTTACTTCTCCCAAACTATCATGGTATCAGACGCCTAGGTACTTCCGCACGCCTAGCATATGGCTCCTCCGCCAAAACCACCGCCGCCGCCGACCCGGCCCCTCTTCACCATGGCCGCGTTCCGCGCCGCCGGAAATCTCACCCCTCCCTCCACAAGCTCCAACCCCACCCCTCCCTCCACAAACTCCAACCCTACTATAACCCAAATAACTCCAATCTCCTTTGCCGACACAATTTCAGATGTTACCCCGCTCATCCCAATCACATTAGATCTAGCTGCCCACAACTACTACCATTGGTGCCATCTTTTTGATATTCACCTTGGCCGCTGCAATCTCCACGACCATATCGCCATCGACTCCCTTCCGCGACACGATGATCCTCGCTGGGTCAAAGACGATCTCGCCATCATCCAATGGATCTACACACGGGTGTCTACTGAGATTTTCAACATTGTCTTCCGGGAGGCCTCCACCGCCGCTGCTCTATGGGCTGCTCTTCGTCGCCTTTTTCAGGACAACGCCGACGCTCGCATCAACACCCTCAATACCGAGATTCGCAACACCGCCCAGGGAGCTTCTTCCCTCAGTGTCTATTGTCAGCGACTTCAGATGATGGCGGATGAGCTTCGTGAATTGGGTGACCCCATCGGTGATCGTCAGCTCGTCAACATCCTCCTCCAAGGATTAGGAGATGAGTTCCGGACGCAAGCAGCTTTCATACCTTTCATGCGGCCATACCCCTCCTTTGCCGATGTGCGCTCTCTCCTTCAGTCAGCTGCCGACGCAATTGCACGCAAGGAATCACGGCCCCAAGTCTTCACTGCGTCTCCACGGCCGCCACCACCTCCTGCCGCGGCAGCCAACTCTCCCCAATTCTCTGCCGCGACAGCACCACAACCGCCCCCAGGCTGGCGTCCAAGTCCAAACTATCGCGGGAAAAACCCACGTACAGGCCCCCGCAGCCTCGTCCCCCAGCGGCGCCTCCCGCAGCGCCCCCAGCGGCGCCTCCGCAGCGCCCCCAGCGGCGCCTCCAGCGCCGTCTTCATCTGCTCCGACATGGCGTCCTCAGCACGACCCTTGGACTGGTCTTGTTCAGGCGTGGTCCATGCCCTGGTCGGCTCCATCTCCATACGGTGCTCCGCCTGCATACACAGGGACGTGGAGTCCTGGCCTCCGTCCGGCGATCGGCTCTCCCGGACTTCTTGCATCACGACCGCCTCCACAAGTCTACACCGCGCAGGCGCCACCATCTGCATACATGGCGCCGCCCCCACAACATATGATGCCCCAGCTTCCACAACATATGATGCCGCAGCCCTACATGTACCACGCTACGCCACCTCTTCAGTACCAGCCTGCACCACCTGCTCCGTCGACTCCTTCGCCAAGCTGGGACCAAGCTGCCTTCATCGCCGCCATGAACAATTTTACACTCAACAATCACGAAGGTACGGACTGGATTTTCGATTCTGGTGCTTCCTCGCATATGTCTTCTAATCTCAATTTACTGTCAGCTTGTTCACCCTCTCCTTTTTCCTCCATCACAATTGGCGACGGATCATCTATTCCAATATCTTGTACCGCTCAATCTTACATCATAGATCCACACTCTAATTTTATTCTTCGAAATATTCTAGTCGCTCCATCATTAATTAAAAATCTAATATCTGTTCGTCAATTCACAATCGATAATAATGTTTCTTTAGAATTTGATCCCTTTGGTTTGTCTGTGAAGGATCTGAAAACGGCGGCGGTCCTCGCTCGTTACAATAGCTCGGGTGATCTATATCCACTTCACGGTGCTTCCACCTCTTCACCACAAGCCATGCTCGCCTCCATCAACCTTTGGCACCGTCGTCTCGGCCACCCCAATAAACACACCATGTCTTCTTTGCTTCAAGAGTTTAGCATCCCTATAGATAGTTCTACGCATGATTCTTCCGTTTGTAATGCTTGTCAATGTGGAAAGCACACTAGATTACCTTTTGGGACCTCCTCTACCTATAGCTCTTTTCCTTTTGAATTGCTGCATTGTGATCTCTGGACCTCTCCAATTCCAAGTGTATCCGGTTTTAAATACTATCTTGTTCTTTTAGATGATTACTCTCATTATGTTTGGACCTTTCCAATTCGTGCTAAATCTGATGTTCATCAACTTTTTCTTAATTTTCGACAATACGTATTAACACACTTTGGTCTTCCCATTAGATTTCTCCAATGTGACAATGGTAAAGAATTTGATAACACCCAAAATCGTAATTTCTTTCTCTCACATGGAATTCTTTTTCGTTTTTCTTGCCCCTACACTTCTCCTCAAAATGGCAAAGCTGAACGTTCTCTTCGCACAATCAACGATATTCTCAGAACCCTGCTTATCCAAGCCTCTCTTCCGTCTCGCTTTTGGGCCGAAGCTCTTCGCACCGCCACTTATCTTCTAAATATCCGACCTACAAAAACATGTCCCCTTTATACTCCTTATCAATCTTTATTTCTTCATCCTCCTAACTACTCCGATCTACGTGTTCTTGGCTGTCTATGTTTTCCTAACACATCATCAACTGCACCCAATAAACTTGCTCCCCGCTCTTTGCCATGCATTTACTTAGGACCCTCCGATGATCACAAAGGCTCTCGATGTTTTGATCCCTCCTCCGGTCGTGTTCTTATCTCCCGTCACGTCACTTTTGATGAACACACCTTTCCCTACTCCACCGATCAATCTAACACATCAACTAACTCTCCTAAGCCAAATCCCCATCTTATTCCTGCCGCGGCAGCAACACTGTCCAAAATCTCTGCCGCGACATTCCCCGTCACCGCTCCATCTCCTGCCGCGGCAGCAAATCCTCCCCAATTCTCTGCCGCGACACCAACTTCCACCGCACCACCATCTCCTACCGCGGCAGCAAATTCTCCCCAATTCTCTGCCGCGACACCAAATTCTACCGCACCACCATCTCCTGCCGCGGCAGCCAATTCTCCACAATCCTCTGCCGCGACACCAAATTCAGCCGATTCTTCTGCCGTGGCTGATCATAGCATATCTCCTCCAATTCCACCTCATGCAGTTTCTGTTCCTAAACCTCAAAACGACCATATCATGTGTACTCGTGGGAAACGTGGTTTTCATCTACCCGTTCGTAAACTTAATTTAACAGCCACTCCAACTCTTTCTCCTATTCCTATATCTTACAAACGTGCTCTCTTAGATCCACTTTGGCACGCTGCTATGCGTGATGAATTCGATGCCCTCATACAAAATCAAACTTGGACTCTTGTTCCTAAACCACCTAATGCCAATGTAGTCTCGGGTAAATGGGTTTTTCGCCACAAATATAATTCTGATGGATCTTTAGCTCGCTACAAGGCTCGCTGGGTGTGCCGCGGCTTTTCTCAACAACAAGGAATTGACTTCGACGAAACCTTTTCTCCCGTTGTTAAACCCAGTACCATTCGTATCATTCTCAGTCTTGCTGTCTCTTCTTCCTGGCCTATCCATCAACTTGACGTTAAAAATGCTTTTCTTCATGGCACACTTAATGAAACAGTCTATTGTCAACAACCATCTGGCTTCGAAGATCCCTCTCATCCAAATCTTGTTTGTCTTCTCAAGAAATCTCTCTACGGTCTTAAACAAGCTCCACGTGCATGGTTTCAACGTTTTGCCACCTTTATTCAAACAATTGGTTTTATTCCATCCAAAGCTGATACATCCCTTTTCACTTTTCACTCCTCCTCTCACACAGCATATCTTCTTCTCTATGTTGATGATATTGTTCTTACTGCCTCTTCTGATTCCTTTCTCACCCACATTATCAATCTCCTCCACAAAGAATTTTCTATGACTGACTTAGGGCCACTTCATCATTTTCTTGGTGTCACCGCTTCTAGAACTTCTACAACTCTTTTTCTTTCTCAACGGCAATATATTATCGATCTCTTAAACCGAGCTGGTATGACTGATTGTCAACCTTGTCGTACACCGGCGGATGTTGGCATCAAACTATCGGCTGACGGTGATCCTGTTCCTGATCCAACTCTCTATCGCAGTCTCACTGGTGCTTTGCAATATGCTACTCTCACACGTCCCGACATATCCTATTCTGTTCAGCAAGCATGCCTATATATGCACGATCCACGTCTACCTCATCTTGCTCATGTCAAAAAGATTCTTCGCTATCTCAAGGGTACTCTTGATCATGGTCTCCTTCTCAACTCATCCTCTCCAACAAGCTTGACAGTTTATTCTGATGCAGACTGGGCAGGTTGCCCAGATACTCGACGGTCCACATCCGGGTTTTGTGTTTATTTGGGTGATAATCTTGTTTCTTGGTCATCGAAAAGGCAGGTCACGGTTTCCAGGTCTTCGGCTGAAGCAGAATACAGAGCGGTGGCACATGCCGTTGTTGAAGCAGTTTGGATACGCCAACTACTTGTGGAACTGCAGCGTCCTGTTCAGCATGCCACCATTGTCTACTGCGACAACATCTCCGCTGTTTATATGGCATCTAATCCTGTGCAGCACCGTCGTACCAAGCACATTGAGATTGATATTCATTTTGTTCGCGAGAAAGTGGCTCTTGGAGAAGTTCGTGTTCTACATGTTCCAACGAGCGCTCAGTTCGCGGATATTTTTACAAAGGGCCTTCATCCGACATCCTTCACCGACATTCGCTCCAGTCTCAACATCGTGGCGCCCGACGTTGACACTACGGGGGGGTATTAGAGTTATGTTTGTATTGGAGTTGTAATAGACTAGGACTCCTAGACATAGTCGGTTACATAAACCCTAAACCGGCCGACCCCTCTACTATATAATCCTTGTAACCCCTATTGAATCAATACAAGTTTTACTTCTCCCAAACTATCATGTAGCTGTCAACGAGAGAGTTGTCAGTGCAGTAGTAGTGGTTGAACGATCAGAGGAAGGAAAGGAGTACCCAGTGCAGAGACCTGTCTACTACATCAGTGAAGTCCTCACAGAGTCAAAGCAAAGGTACCCCCAGTGGCAGAAGTTGGTCTATGGAGTTTTTCTTGCAAGTAGAAAACTCAAGCATTATTTCCAGGAGCATCCAATTAAGGTGGTGAGTTCAGCACCGCTAGCAGATATTATACGCAACAGAGAGGCAACAGGGCGAGTCGCCAAGTGGGCAATTGAGTTGGGTCCTTATCATATCACATATGAGCCTAGGACAGCGATCAAATCTCAAGCTTTGGTTGATTTTGTCAATGATTGGACAGATTTTACATCTTCACCAAGTACCCCTTGCAGCAAGTATTGGACAATGCACTTTGATGGGTCCAGACAATTAGAGGGCTCAGGAGCCGGCGTGGTGTTAACCTCACCTAAAGGAGATAAGTTGGCATATGTCCTTCAGTTGCATTTTGATTGTACCAACAACATGGCAGAGTATGAGGCTTTGCTACATGGCCTGCGTTTGGCCAAGGAGATGAACATCAAGCGTATCAGGTGCTTTGGAGACTCGGATCTCGTGGCTCAGCAAGTGTCTGGAACCTGGGACTCGAAGGATGCAAACATGGCGGCTTATAGAAGAGCAGTCGAACAGATAGCCGGGTTCTTTTCTGGTTATCAAGTGGAGCATATTGACAGGCGCAAGAACGAGGCTGCTGATGCGTTATCACGACTCGGCTCTCGTCGAGAGAAAGTACCACCAAATGTGTTCTTGGATGAACTCCATCACCCTTCAGTCAAATTGCCCACAGAGGAGGAGTTAGCTTTTCCAGACCCAGAGTCGGTGTTGGTAGCAGCAACACGAGCAATCCCAACGTGGACAGAGCCCTACCTAGCATATCTCCTGCGGGGTGAACTCCCAAAGGATGAAGTCAAGCGAAAGCAACTCATCAGGCGGTGCAAGTCCTACACAGTCATTGATGGCGAGTTGTACAGAAGGAGCGTTACTGGAGTCTACCAGAGATGTGTGTCTCCAGAGGAGGGCAAGCAAATACTGCAAGAGATTCACGCAGGAGATTGTGGTCATCATGCATCCACCAGATCCTTGGTGTCAAAAGCTTTCAGACACGGGTTCTTTTGGTTGACAGCACATTTGGATGCAGAGAGGATAGTTCGAGTCTGTGATGGATGTCAAAGGTACGCAAGGCAAGACCACGTGCCAGCTCAAGAACTCAGAACCATCCCTATCACTTGGCCGTTTGCAGTTTGGGGACTCGACATGGTGGGCCCTTTCTCAAAGTCGCCTTGTCAGAAGACCCATCTGCTAGTAGCAGTTGACAAGTTTACCAAGTGGGTGGAAGTGGAACCCGTCAGCAGAGTCGACGGTGCATCAGCTGTGAGATTCTTCAAGAAAATAGCAACACGCTTTGGATACCCTCATAGCATCATTACAGACAATGGTACCAACTTATCAGTGGGGGATATGGCCAAGTTTTGTGGTGAGAACAACATCAGACTCAACCTAGCCTCAGTGGCACATCCACAGTCCAATGGACAAGCAGAGAGGGCAAATCAGGAGTTGCTGAAGGGAATTAAGCCTCGGCTCCGAGTCCCTTTGCTGAGAGCCGACAGGTCTTGGGTTGAGGAGTTACCAGCAGTACTTTGGAGCATCAGGACGACTCCTAACAGATCCACTGGCTTCACACCTTTCTTCATGGTGTATGGAGCAGAAGCTGTCTTGCCAAGCGACTTGTTGCATGACTCGCCATGAGTCGCCAATTACGTTGAGACAGAAAACGAACTCGCCCGCCAGGACTCGGTCGATGCACTTGAGGAAGCAAGGGAGTTAGCCCTTGAGAGATCAGCAGTTTATCAGCAGGACTTGCGGCGATATCACGCACGCAGAGTCAAGACCCGGACTTTCCAGGAAGGAGACTTAGTGCTTCGCCTTGTTTAGAATAAGGAAGGGATGCACAAGTTATCTCCACCATGGGAAGGACTGTTCGTCATAAGCAAGAATCTGAACAACGGGTCGTATTATCTAATGGATGTGCGAGAGCCGGCAAGTGTAGGCAAAGGAGCTGATACAGCTCACACACTAGATCCTTATGCAGAGGCAAAGAGGCCTTGGAACATAGCTCAATTGCGTCCATATTATACTTAAGTTGTAATAGTTTTATGAGTTGAAAGGCAAAGAGCCCAGTGAGCCATGCCTAGATGTAATCGCATTGTTATGATCAAATGAAATAAAGCCGGCTTTTGTGAACATGAGTCCTTTAGTCGAGTCACCCAGTGAGTGCGCTTTGTTCTTTAAATTTTGATCATCAGGTTCTTGGGGGCTTGCTTTTCAGTGAAAAAAGTTAAGCTTAAACTCTTGGACCCGGCACAGTAGCCAAATTTTCCTAGTTTTCTCGCTGGTAAGTCAGATGCATCCTGCACAATATGGTTTATCTACAGGCATGACTTGTTTCTATCTCTTATGGATCCTAAGGAACATATGAGTTAAGAACCTGTCAGCACAAACTGTAAGAGAAGTCATGCAGGGCCTACTTATTCATCAGTGAAAAACTAGACGGGTTATAAGAACCAAGCCGATTGGCAAAAAATCAAAATAGCTAGCAAGCTAGATAGTTTAAAGCACCAGTAGTGCATCATTACAGCCCAAAGTAGCTAACAAGCTACATAGTTTAAAATCATCAGAAGTACATCATTACAAACTGGAGTCATCTAGAGAGTTTTCCTTAACAGGAGCTGAGTCCTTGACTGGAGCTGTGGAGTCCTTAGCTGGAGACTTGTCTTTCGCCTGTGCAGCAGATGTGGAAGTCGACTTCGCAGGGGATTTCGTGGCAACTTTCTTCATCTGAAAGCCAGTTCCCCTCGGGTTCTTCATGTGCTTGCTCAACTCGTCTTGAACTTGGGAGCCGCCAGTTGCGACTCTTGAGGGAGTGGGCACAGCAGGAGTCTTTAGCGTGGGCTCTGCACCAGTCGAGTCGCCAGTCCCAGGAGCCGCTGGAGTGGAAGAGCTTGGCACAGTTGATGGGGCACCAGCCATGTCCTGTGAGGGACGCCCAAAGTTTACGATTGGAGGAACTCCTGGATTAACCCTCTTGTTGTCCAAGTCATAATGATGAACCCATACCTCCGGGTCCATCTTATTGGCGATCTCACAGGCATATGGCCGCACTAACTTCTCCTCAGCCTTGAAGTCATCTTGGGTGAAGGGTTTGCCATCTTCATGCTGTTCAGGCTTCCCCATAGTGAGCATTGCTGGCTCCAGAACGGTTGGGTAGTAAGCTGTGTGCCAGTGCAAGTATCCTTATGGCAGATCTCCTCATGGCAGATTGTTTCCACAAGTGCATATACCCTGGAGCTCTGGACAACTCATCAACCAACCGTTCAGGCTCCTTCGGGTACTTGCCCTTGGAGTTAAGATACTTTACTACAGAGCGAGCACCCTCCTTGCAGCCCATGGCAGTGGTCTAGCATGGCATGGAGTTGTTGGCTTGTGGGCAGCTTGAGTTTTGGGGAGTCAGCCCCTGCAAAATAAGAGAAGTCAAGAGTAATAAGCAGCTGAGTCCTTTGTATCACGCTAAACGAAGGCAAGTGCAGTAACTTACCAAAGATATGATGGCACATAGCCCTAATTCCTTTCTGGCATACGTCCAAGACGGCTCTCAGATCAGTGTGCGCCTTTTGGGCGGCCTTCTTTGCTTCAGCCGACTCCTTCTTCACCTTATCTAGCTCAGCAGCTAGGGTTTGTAAGTCTTTCTCCAGTTGGAGGGAATGCTGTTTCTCAGATTCAGCAGATTTGGCACTGGAAGCTACTTGGTCTTCCAATTTTTTCATGTCTCTCTTCATCTTGGAGACAACAGTCTGAAAAAGCACAAGTCAGGAAAAGGAGAAGTCAGCAACATACAAGTCGACAAGCAACAAGTCAGAAAAACGCAAGTCAGATTTTTACAAGTCAAATTCTATAACTCGTGAGTTCCAAGTCATCACAAGTTAACAACTTGGCGCTTGGGGGCTACTCAGGAGTCAATTCTTTCATAAACATCAAGCAGGCATGAGTCCTAGTCGACAAGTCATAAGCTCCAAGTCGCCACAAGTTAGCAACTTGGGGCTTGGGGGCTACTGGCAGATCAGAATTTTTTCATCAAGTAAGATATCAGTAAGCAACATATATTGGTAGCTCCAAGTCGTCGCAGGCTGACAACTCGGCGCTTGGGGGCTACTCGTGCAAAAGTTTTTGGTCTAAGGACCCGACAGACAGTAAATTAGCAGCCCCGAGTCCTAGTAGAGCTAAGGACTCAGGTCTTGGGGGCTACAGTATGCAAGTTTTTTCCACCTAGCAAGTGATTTGAGTTCAGGATGAAGCACCTATCTTAGCTCCAAGTCACCAAAGATAAAGGTGCTTGGGGGCTACTGTAATAGGAGACTAATAGAGAGAGCATAAAGAGCACAAGTTAGAATACTTACGTTATGAATCATTTCAAGGGCTCTGAGGGCTACTTGCTCCTCATCCTTTAGCTTGGAGGCTTGATCATTCAGTTCTATGGCCTCAATATAGGCCTCGTTGAAGGATTTATTGTCAGATATCCTGAGCCGGCTGTAGTCAGTTGAGGACTTTGCTGGCTCGGTGTTCAGTTGAGAAGTGGGTGCCGCTTTTTCTTGACTCGGAGGCATCTGAATTGTAGTGGTTGGAGTCCCACCCCCTAGAGGAGGATGGGATCACCAAAGGAGTCTCCAACCGAGTCCTTGGAGCGGACTCGGGAACAGGGGGAGTCCCAGTGGTAGTTGCACCAGCAGAAGTAGGAGTCGTAGGGGCTGTCTTCGTACTCGTCGTCTGAGAAGTCGATGGCGGTACAGCCCCTCGGCTGGAAGTCACGTCGGTCGTTCCTGGTAGCTTGGAGACCTTGGCGCAGGGCCGAGCTCTGAGACAGGACAGATTAAAAGTCAGATATTGATTAAAGGTAAATGCAGATGTGATGCTAGTAGAGATAGAGGAGAAAAGTCATACCCAACATTTGTCTCAAGATCCAAAGAGGCTTGAGAGTCAGAGGAAAAGATCGACATTCCTGACTCATAGGAGTCAGCTTTCGCAGGAGGAGAGATCGATTTCCTTTTGTGTGAGACAGGTAGTGGCGGAGGAGTCTCTGCAGGGCCACTTGAGCGCAGTTTCCTCTTTTTGGCAGCAAGAACTTGTGCAGCGATTTCTTCAGGCTCACTGGAGGAGCTGCTCGATTTTCGGACTCGTGAGGCGGGTACCTTAGGCACATCAGCCCGGGACCCATTTTTTGGAACTGGAGGAGTCGGGGAGCGACTCTTGACATCTGATGACTCCTCAGATGGAGTTGGTTGGGCTCCTGCAGGACTTGATTCAGTGCGCTCTTCGTCAGCATACTGTGCTTCAGAGGAGGACTCCTCCTCAATGACATTGACAGTGGGAGCCTCAGGAGAGGACTCCTCATCTTCATTCTCTTCACCAGCGGCAGTAGCCTCTTTAGAGGACTCCTCGCTGGCCTCTTCTTCTTCAACAATCTCTGCAGCAGCAGAGGTGCTCCCTTTGCCCTTGTCAGTTTCAAGGGCCGACTTCCAGAAGGAGTCGGTAAGCTGCAGAGAGGAAACAGAAAGTGTGAGTTAGTAAATTGAGTCAATACAAGCAAGTAAGAAGGAAAGACAGTTAAAGTACTTACAGCAGGAGCTGGGCAGGTGGAGCAAAAAGGCTGGAGCCCAAAGTGGGCCTGGTCCTTCACCATTTTTCCGGTCAATTTCTTGATCAATCGACCAAGTTCAGGGCCATCTGACAGCTTGTCAGTTGTCCTGAGATCATCAGTGACACATCTAGTGTAAGAGCAAATTAGCCGAGTCCTAGGACTCAGCGGCTGGATCCTCCATGTTGTCCAGCAACGGAGGAGATCCATATTCTCTAAATTATGAGAAAGAAGAGCCCGAATTCTAAGAATCAGTGACTCGACTTTGGGACGGGCGGCTTCTGAGCACCTGGCCTTCATGGCAGGAGTCGCTTCTAAGCGGTCCTCAGTGAACAAAGGAAGTTTGAGCTCGTCCTCAGGAGATGTATCTTTGCAGTAAAAGAAAGTTTTTTGCCAGTCTTTTATGCGGTTGGGAAAAACTGGCTTGGGAAATACAGAGTTCAGGCGACGCTGGAGAGCCACAGCGCCGCACTGTAAGAGAGGGCCTCCATGTCTCGGGTTGTGGGTTGCAGTAAAACAGTTCAAGCCATAAATCTAGGTCAGGCTTAATCTGGAGGTAATCCTCACAGAGAACGACGAAATTGGAAAGGGTAAGGACGGAATTGGGAGCGAGGTCGTGAATGCGTAGGTTGTAGAACTCAAGGAGCTGGCGGAAGAACAAGTTACCGGGGGGCATGAAACCGCGGAAAAGGTGCTCCGCAAAGATGACGACCTCGCCCTTCGCCGGAGAGGGCACCGATTCATCCCCAGGAGCTCGTGCCTTGACGCTTGAAGGAAGGAGGCCAGCTAGGCGGTGTGCTTTCAGTTGCTCCGCCGTGATGGTTGAACCGCCCCAATCGGCGGAGATAGATCTCTTCGAGGCAGGTGCGGCGGCGGCGGCGGCCTCGGTAGCAATGTCGACGATCCTGCTTGCAGAAGGGGCTTTGGCCTTAGAGGTGCCCTTGGTGGTGCACTTGGGGGCCATGGCGTACGTGCGGTGCAAGAGGGGAGCGCTGCGCGGGAAGGAGATGAGCGCGGGAAAGGCAGGAAGATTGGGGAATGAAGGGGCAGTTGAGGTTTTGGTTCTCACCCTTTGACATTTATAAGAGGGTAAAAACCCTAGAGGATTACAGTGGTGGCCCGCGGTAAAATCGTGGGCAACGAGTCAACAGTTAAAGGTTAAAGTCACAGAAGTGGAAAAAGCCGGCTTGTCCCAGAGTGGCGAGTCCTGTGACAGTAAAACTCAAGCCATCTAGTCCTTGTTCGCAAGAGTCACAACAAACCCGGCCAGAGTGTGTAAGAGCAAGGGCAAGGGTGATGACTTGAACAAGGAATGAGGATAGACTCATCTTTTATATTTATTATGTCTTTATGCAGGAATTCATCTTGGAGCTAGCAGCAAGCGACTTTGGAGCCTGTGGCTCAAGTGGAAGGAGTCGACCCAGGGAGTCGAACCAACAAGTCAGAAGAAGCCGCCAAGCTGCACCCAAGATAAATTCGGGGGCTACTGATGGGGGGATACTTTATAGGTAGGCCCATGGACCCGGAAAGTAGACCCGCCAAGACCAAGAAGGCCAACGCCGAGTCACGAGACAAGTCACATGGGCTGGGCTGGAGACAAGCCGACCAAGGCCCGTGTGGAGAAAGAGGCTCGTCCAGAAAGAGAGTCCAAGTACAACCCGGAGTCTAACTTGGAAGACCAAGGCGTAGAGTAGGACTCCGTGTTCTAGTGTGACTCGGTATAGCCTGTAAGTCCAGGGACCCGGCAGCCTTTATAAGCAGGGACCTGGACCTTAGATCGATAAGCTTCAACCGGTAGAGACGAGTTCAACCAGTAGAGAGAAACCCTAGCCACCAGAGAGAAGTCGCCGGCTCCTGAGTTGTGGGAGCCGGGTCCTTGTAATCGAGATCTAATCAAGAGCAATAACATAGAAGCAGGAAGTAGGTCTTTACCTCTAAACAGAGGGGCCGATCCTGGGTAAATCCTTGTTCCCCGGCGAGATTAACCGTTTCCATGTACTTCAATCACCAATGGCCCCGAAACTCATCTTCCCTGAGGAAGAACTTGCCGTCACAACCCCACGACAGTGATCAATCCATTAACTCTACTAGGTTTACAGAGGGAGGTGGTCCAATGTCTTGTCAGCTTCGAGTTGGTGTTCCCACCATCCTTCTTCAATATTATGACGCACCTCATAGTTCACCTAGTCGAAGAGATTAACGTTCTCGGTCCTGTATTTCTACACAACATGTTCCCCTTTGAGAGGTTCATGGGAGTCTTAAAGAAATACGTTCATAACCGTGCTAGGCCAGAAGGAAGCATCTCCAAGGGCTATGGAACAGAGGAGGTAATTGAGTTTTGTGTTGACTTTATTCCTGACCTTAAGCCGATCGGTGTTCCTCAATCGCGCCATGAGGGGAGACTGCGTGGAATAGGCACACTAGGAAAGAAAGAAATAGTGTGTAAGGACTAGGATTCTTTCAATCAAGCACACTACACAGTTCTACATAATTCCATCTTTGTGGCTCCGTATATCCAGGAACACATGAATAGTTTACGCTCTAAATACCCGGAGCAGCCTGAAGAATCGATTGAAAAAGAACACATGAATACTTTCAGCGGGTGGTTGCAAACACGTCTCATTCATGACAACACTGTTGAAGAACAGTTATACTTGTTGGCCAAAGCACCATCATCGACTATATTGACTTTTCAAGGGTACGAGATAAATGGGAATACATTTTACACGACCGACCAAGATAAAAAGAGCACCAACCAAAACAGTGGTGTCCGCTTTAATGCAACAAACAACAATGGGAAAAAGGACACATATTATGGTTACATAGAGCAGATATGGGAACTTGACTATGGACCTTCTTTCAAGGTACCTTTGTTCAGGTGCAAATGGTTCAACCTGGAAGGCGGGGTAAATGTAGACCCGAAGTACGGAATGACTACGGTGGATCTCAAAAATCTTGGTTACGACACCGAACCATTCGTCCTAGCCAATGACGTGGCTCAGGTTTTCTATGTGAAGGACATGTCTTCCAGACCGAAAAAAAGAAAAAAAAGATAAGCAAGCGGATACATCATACGATGAGCCAAAGCGCCACATAGTTCTTTCAGAAAAAAGAAACATCGTAGGAGTGGAGGACAAGACGGACATGTCGGAAGATTACAATAATTTTCATGAAATTCCCCCCTTCACGGTGAAAACTGACCCAACCATCGCGTTGAATGATAAAGATTGTCCATGGTTGCGGCGCAATCAGAAGAAAGGGACACACACGAAGAAGAAAGGGACACACACTAGATAGGGATGTTGGTGGTGATGTGTAATAATTAATGCATTAAACCTTTTATCAAATGCACACGGTTTCCCCGTCATACAGCCCAACGGTGGCTCGTGAGTGGCTGCATATCAAATGCACCGTTGGGCTGTATGACGGGAATCTGAATGATTTGTATTCGGTCGATGAACTGAAGTATTTTGTAGATAGAACAGCCGCAAGTATTTTGTTGAGGGCTGTGAAGTGAGCAGCAAATCGACCTTCGATCCAAGCAGCCGCAAGACTTCTCTGATGATCTAACGACCGTCCCAAAAAGTGTTGGGAATGTTGTAGATCATCAGAGCGCCTTGCAGCTACTTGGATCCGACCGAGGGGCATGGCTACCACTTCCACCACCACCACTCCCACCTCTTCGGCAATTCATCATTGTGTCACCCTAATCCAGTGGTTCGATTCAACCTACCGAGGGCTTGTGTTAGGGAACATGCCAGCGGGTAGGCTAAATCCAACCATTGGGTTCGGTGGTAAAGGTAGACGCTCGTTGTGTGCCGTTTCGCTGCAGGGACGTCGCTATTTATAGGCGATTAGAAGGTGTACCTGTGGATGAGGTGGGAGTGCAGATCCAACAGCTCACAAGCGCTTAAAAGAAACACACGATCCGTGTGCTTCTTTAGTCCCGGTTGGTAACACGAACCGGTACTAAAGGCCCTGATCCAACAGCTCACAAGCGCTCGAAGGAAACACACGATCCGTGTGCTTCTGATCCAACGGCTCTCAAGCGCTCTAAAGAAACACACCCCTGATCCAACGGCTCACAAGCGCTTGAAAGAAACACACGATCCGTGTGCTTCTTTAGTCCCGGTTGGTAACACGAACCGGTACTAAAGGCCCTGATCCAACGGCTCACAAGCGCTCGAAGAAAACACACGATCCGTGTGCTTCCGATCCAATGGTCCACAAGTGCTCGAAGGAAACACACGATCCGTGTGCTTCTTCCACCGCTTCCCGCCTTCGTCTTCCCGTAATTTCTCACTATATATATGTAGGCTTGGCCGCCATTGCCGTAACAAAATTTTGACTTAGGGGTTTTTGACTTAGGTGTCGGCGACGATGTCCATGTTGGACCAGAGGGGCGATGTGCGGGACTGGGCTCCACCGGGCTGGCACTGGGAGGTGCTACCTTCCGGGACGCGCAGCTTGGTGAGGAATCCGGGTGACGTCGTCGACCCGGATCTTCTGTGGTGGCAGTTGCGTGGGCCACGCTCGATGCAGAGGGAGCCGGCCTCCGAGGAGGTGGTACGTCGCCGTATCATGGAGGAGGATGAGCATGTCCGTCGCTACATGTATCTATTGGATAGGCAGTATGACAGTAGGTGGTCGTTTCTTCAGAGGGTTCCTTCTCACGTGAGCTATGACCCTGTGAGGGTTCCTTCTCTTTGGATGCGCAGCGCCGGCGGCTCAGCACCCCGCGGCTCAGGAACCGGTCGAAGTTAGTTTCAGAGTCTGTGATCGCCATTGCAGTTCTCTTGTCTATGATCGTAGTTTAGGTTACTACTTGCTTTTGAAAACTTGCGACCTAAACTATCAACTTCCGGAGATGTGTGTGATATTCATGCATATGTATGCAAAATATTGGGTCTCGCCAGGTACGAGGGGGACGGCCCGCCTCCTTGGGACTTCAATGAATATATAAGTTTAATTAATGAATATTGATATTTTAATTGCATTTTTCTGATAAACAGATGAAAAGATATTGAATTTATAAGTTTAATTAATGACTTAATGGAGTTCAAATTCCAAATTTTGTAATTAAATGAATTCACCTATAATTAAAAAAATGAATTTGTCATAAATTCAAATTATATGAAAAACAATCAAACATGCATTTTGTTTCAATTTTGTAGATAATTAAATCAATAGATATTGGAACATTTTAAAAGATATGATTTTCAAATAATTAAATGAAACTATAAAAATATATGAATTTTTAAATAATAAAAAGATAATGAATTTCAAATATTGGAACATTTTTTAAATATTGGAACATTTTAAAATAAACTAGAAAAAACAATTCCAAAGCATGTGAAAATTCATATATTTAAAAAAGAAAACAAAGTATATAAAAGAAACAGAAAAGAAAACAGAAAAAGAAACTAGAAATAAGAAACAAAAAAAAAGACCATTGGTCCCGGTTCTTAACACCAACCGGGACCAAAGGCCCGCTGGGCTTCGCGCGCAATATTTCGCGGCCCGGACAGACCTTTGGTCCCGGTTGGTGTTACCAACCGCGACCAAAGGGTCTTTGGTCCCGGTTCGTGGCTGGAACCGGGACCAAAGGTCCTTTCCGTGTCGATTTGGGTGGTTTCCGCCCCGAAATTTTCACCAAGTCCCCAAATTCGTGCCTCTCCGCCTCCACGCTCCCGTGCCGCCGCGCCGTCGCCCCGAGGTGCTGTTCCGTGCCGCCGTGCCGTCGCGCCCAGCTCCGGCCACGCGCGCCCGCTCCGGCCACCACGCCGTCGCTGCCCAAGGTGCGACCCCTCCCCGACGCCGTGTCGCCGCCCTGCTCGACCAGAGGAGAAACGCCGCCGCTCTGCTTCCTCTCCCCGGCCGCCGCGCTCCGGCCACCACGCCGTCCCCTCCCCGACGCCGCGCGCTCCGGCGTGGCCGTGCCGCTCTGCACCCCCCCTCCCGTGCCGCCGCCCTCTCTCCGCCGTTGTCGCCTCCACGCGAAGGAGGCCGCGCCGCCGCCCTCTCCCCTGCCCACGCCGTCGTCTCCGGCGGCGCCTCCCCGCACCCCTGCCCACGCCGTCGCGCGGTTCCGGCCCGTTCACCGGCGACCTCGACCTCGATCCGGCACGCCCGGCCGTAGCTCCGGTATTTTTTTTGTTATTCTAATTTTGTGTTTGTTAGTGATAAATTGTTAGTGTAGTTAGAGTTAGGATAAATTGTTAGTGTAGTTAGAGTTAGGATAAATTGTTAGGAAATATTGTTAGGAATTTTAGTGTTAGTGTTAGGAATTTAGGAATTTTAGTGTTAGTGTTAGGAATTTTAGGAGTTAGGATAATGGTGAGCACTTTTTTTGTTGTTGTCTAGTTTAGTTAGTTTTCCTCATTGTTTTTTAGTGTTAGAAATGTAGTGTTAGTGTTAGGATTTTAGGAATGTTAGTGTTAGTGTGTTAGGAAATTATGCAAAATGAAAATTGTATGAAATTGTGTATGAAATTTGTTGTCTAAAATTGTAATCTTGTTCATTTTGTGAATCAATTGTAGGCTTTGTTGTTTTGTAATTATTAGATGTAATTTTTGCTATTGTGTGCCATTGTAAATTATGCCATTTTAAATTATACCATTTTAAATTAGGCTATTACTTGTTGTGAATTTTAAATTTTAGTTCGTGAATTTAAATTTTCTAAGTAGTTGCTAACTTATGTTTCTTCTAATTCCTTATTTACTTTAGCAAATAGTCCTCCTTATTTGTGTTAGCAAAATATTGTTAGTGTTAGCAAAAAATTGTGTTAGGAATTTTAGGTCTATCCAAAAATTGTTATAGCAAACATTCAAATTTTGATAGCAAACATTCAATTTTTGATAGAAAAACATTCAAATGTGATAGCAAACATTATTCTCTCTAGACATGTGTTGATTGTTATATTTGTTTATTCACGGATGTATCTAGATGGATCCAAATTTTCCGGACGTCGTCGACAGAGACGAGGAGTGCGAAATGCAAATGCTCCAAATTATAGCAGGACGTGCGGCCGCGCCTGTCGGTGAAGAAGATGCCGTAACCGCAGAAGATTACGGCTCCCAATTTCTGAACGATTCCGGTGAGGGGGTTCCGGAAGAAGAAAATGGTGGAGAGGGGGAAGTGCCCTTAACAAACTCTGGCGAGGTATATTAAGCCTCTGTACATCGATCACACTAGATGTATTATTTGAGTTGTATTGCTGTTATTAACGAACCATTTTTTTCTTTTATCCCTCCGGATCATCCGCATCTACTGCATTGCCAAAACGAGGCCCGACGAAGCCGTTGAAGGAGGGTCGTAGGATAGTGATCGACCAAGTTAGTGCTAATGGCGAACCTTTGGAACCCATAGATTGCCGCCGCAAATACATTAATCAATGCGGGGTTATTGTTAGGGACATTGTCCTGATCAACCTTGAAGAATTGATTCAGCCGAAGGATGAAAACAACCCAACTACTTATGTCGACGAGAGACTAAAAAAATTGTGTTGGGACACTCTCTTGACAAAGGTCAGCCTACCGCCACCCGAGCACTTGAAGACAAAAGTGAAGGAGTGGTCTCTTAGTAAGATGGCCGAACAATTCCGGACCTGGAAGAAAAACTTATGGAAAGCTTATCTAAAGGCGGAGAAGAAAGATCCAGTTTTCACTGGACCACTAGTGAAGTTACAACAGCAGTGGCCCACATTTGTGGAGCAAAGAAAATCGGAGGCCGCTGTGGCCCGATCGGTTCAGAATAAGTTAAATGCTGCAAAGAAGGAATATCACCACCGTTTGGGGGCAGGTGGCTACAGGCTGCCGTGCCTAAGTGGGAAGCCTTTGAAGCACGACTGCTTGATAACGGGATCATTCCACAGACACATGACTGGCCCGAGAGGTCCAAGTTTTGGTTGTTCGCGCATGGGGCAGGGTTGGACCCACAGACAGGGTTGATTGTTGCTCAGGGAAAATGGAAGGAAAAAATTGAGTATATAACCAAACAACTCGTGGACGCAATAGATAAAGTTCGAAGGGGAGAGTACGTGGTCGACAGAGAGAATGACGAGCTGTCACTAGCACTCGGGAATCCTGAACACGTTGGACGATTACATGGCTATGGAGCCGGTGTCACCTTGAAGCAAGGTTTTCCGGAAGACGCTCATACTTATAGAAGCCGTCAGAGAAAAAAGAAGCAGGAGTCTGACCGGTTATCAGCACTGGAAAGCAAGGTGCAGCAGCCGCAGGAGCAACTATACTCAATTAGTAAGCAAAAGGCATCTCAGCTGCAGCTAGAAGATCATGTCGAAGCCGCCCCATCTGATCAGCGGAAAAGCAGCACGGGTTCCACGCATGTACAAAATTCTGAATTCCAACCGCCGGCGGCTCACTACCCCGTGGATGATATCACGGAGAAGACAGACTGTGAGCTACATATGTCAATGAACAACATGTCTTTCAAGGTGGCGGTCGGCTATGCTTTACCTAATCCAGCTAGAGCAAGCTACCATCTCGGAGGGATTCCACCTGGCTATGCTCGTTATATGGATGAAGTTGTGCCGTTATATGCTAATCTGGAACTTGACATTCCTGGAGGTGACGGCGAGAAGACACTAGGAGAAGTCGAGAAGGGTATCGCTCTCTGGAACAAGAAAACATCATGTTTCCAAACTTGAATCCTCCGAGTAGCAGACCCCCAGCTCAAGATCCATCTCCCCCACCTCAAGATCCATCCCCCCCACCTCAAGATCCATCCCCCCACCTAAAGATCCATCCCCCCCACCTCATGAAGATCCACCCCCACAAGATCCATCCTCCCCACATCAAGATCCATCCCTCAATGCCCCATCCATCGCGAGTCCATCGCTCGCGATGTCCCGTCCGTTGATTCCGCCCCTTGTTAAGACCTTCTCGTCAAAGCGGAAACTATCCTTCACATCGACGCGTGAAGATAAGTTAACTCGAGCGGAACGCGAGTTGCTAAAGCCTCTTCCAAAGAGATCGTATGATTTAACTCCAGAGGAACTCGAGGAGTCGGTGCATGCCGATGTGGCCCGACAATTAGCTCTGAAACGGCCCCCGCCTAAAGAGATAATACCAGCAGAAAAAGTTGATAAATTTATAAAAAATCTAACGGGTCCCCTGCCAGAGCCGCCTAAATTGCGAGATGACTATGATCGTGTTTTGGAGAAGAAAATTAGTCAAGAGGAAGAGGAGAAAAAGGCTGCCTATCACCTAAAGAGGCAGCGGATGCAGGAGGAGAAGGAGGCGGCAGATCGCCTAAAGAAGGAGCGGTTCAAGGCGGCAAAATGCGGGAAAAACGTGGCCCAGCTCGGAGAACAGGCAAAACAGTCGATCTGCCCGCTGAAGGTGATATCCGATAAGAAAGTTCACCACGACACTGGCACCATAGGTGGCCCCCAGGAGTATCAGTATGCATGGACATATGTCTACGGGAAGTCCCTGGTCAGACCTGAGTAGGTCAATTCTTAACAACACAATTGCGTTGATTGCATCTATGGTACGAGAAAGCCGTAGCGGCCGGGCATGAGTTCTTCTGGGTGTCATATAAGAAAGAGCATTACTTCACGGATGACGCGATGTATATTCCGTTTTCTGAAATTTTTCAGTTATTCAATCAAGACTCCCTCGACAAATCCCTCGTCAGTTGCTATTGTTTGTAAGTGATTTATTTCTGCAATTTAATTAAGTCTCTAGCTCTGCTCGTTCATTGCCTGTAATTACCTCACTACATTCTTTTGTACTGTAGAATGAAGATTGTCGAATGCAGGGAATGCCGCATCTTTGACATCGGGTTCATTGACCCATATTATATTAATGAAGTGACCGTAAATAACCATCCCGAGGACACAGAGAATAACTTGTTCCGGTGGTTAGTGAAACTAAATACTTGCGCAGAAATGCTTTTTCCTTACGTCTTCCAGTGAGTGTTATTGTACCTTCTACACATTCTATTTTGCTTACTCCATGTTTAATGTAACCGATGAGTCATGGACATATAAACGTGCGCAGTTCCCAATGGATTCTGCTAATCATTAGAGTTGACCAAGGAGTCGTTCAAGTCATGGGCTCGTTAAGGAAAAACATGGAAGAGTACCAAAGCTTGCAAGATATGCTCCAGAGGTAATTTTAATCATTATCACTCTATATCGTCCTATTTCATTCATTTTCTAATATCAAGTAATTAATAACTCCTTTAATCATTTTATTTTGGCGGCCAGGGTTGGAAACGGTTCATCGTGAAGGTTCCAGGGGAATGGAAACCGAAGTTGTATTTTTATACCACCAAGGTAAGTAGTACTATATATATAGGTCCGCACAACTCTTTAATTGTAGTTTCAATACCATTATCAAGCTTGATTATTATTTGATTAAATTCTATTTTCTGTAAAGTGGTGTGAGAGGCAGCAACAGGGGACAAATTTATGTGCATACTACGTTTTTGAGTACATGCGCTCTTTTGTCAGTGAGCGGAATAGAGAACAAAGAACAGCTTATGTATGTATACACTCCGCAAATTTTTATTACCATATTGTGTTGAGTTCCATTCATAAATTATTTTATTATGATTTCATATATACAGTTATAAACAACTCACATATTCATATTGATCTAGATGGAGCGAATGCGGGACCAGCTCATACCAGCGAAGCGCCTAAAAGCAATTCAAGAGGAATTGGCGGGATTTTTGAACTCGGAGGTCCTGAAGAAAACTGGAGAATTTTATCACAAAATCAATTATTTTTTGCCTCCAATGTAATTGACGTGATCTGGACGTGTGAGAAACGTGATGTCGTTCTAGTAACTTGAACGTGATCTCGACGTGTGGGCTTATGTTTGTATGTATGAATCAAACGTGAACTCGGTGTATTGTATAATTTATGTGTATGATTGTCTGCGCAACGTGATCTTCGTAAAAAATAATTAATCGAAAAACAAAATCGAACCCCCAAAAAATAAAAAGAACAAAACGCTGAAACCTCTTTGGTCCCGGTTGGTGCCCGGAGCCCCCCACCCCGCCCACGTGGAGGCCATTGGTCCCGGTTCTTAAGGTACCGGGACGAAAGCCCCCCCCCCCCCCCCCCCCTCCTCCCTTTTGTCCCGACCCTTTAGTCCCGGTTAGAAAACCGGGACCAAAGGCCCTTTGGAACTGGGACCAATGCCCCTTTTTCTACTAGTGTCAGTTGACCATATAATGTTGAGGGTTTCCATCAGTCCATCACATCAGAGACGGGCACGAAGACTCGAACAGTTTCAGACATGGACAGAACACGAGCAACAGTCACATGAAACACATGTGGTTGGTTACACGTAGTGTAGCAAAAAGACATGTGGTTTTCTCTCCACATGCAGACAGTTCCCATTTCAGCATTAAAAAAAAAAGATGCTGCTCTTCTTGTGTTCCATCGCCAGTCCCCATTTCAGCGGCATGCCTACTTCTAAGGAGGATCTTCATGGACTGACGATGATAATACTATGTCTCGGTGTTGGCCTCGAGGCCCAGCTGTGGCCTTGGAATGTTTTCCACGATTCCTCTTATATGTATGTACTGTATGTGGAGCACATTGTGACAGATGGAAGAACGAAAATATAATCAGAGACAACCTTGATTGCAGCTTCTTTGCGCTAACTCGGTATAGAAAAATACTTTCGATTGTAGGCTGACGTCCATCTTAGATTTCGGAGACGAGCAATCAAGGATTGCCTTCCAATAGCAGCACTAGAAGAAGAAAAAAACTGAAAATTACCAGCACATATACCAATTCTTGACATATAACTAGTTCTTGCTTATATGCTGTAACAGCTACATTAATGTTGCATCTTATTCCACAATAGTTAATCGACTGTTCATCCGCGCACCAGCTAACGGTTTTTTCACTTCTAGTAACGTATCTTTTTATTCCAATAGATGAACATCATATTATTTGATCTTATGGGAGGGCAAAACAGGATTGTTTGCAGGCGCTGAATAAGATTTTTTGACACACGATGCCATGCATTCCTCATATGTCTGGTAGCAGATATTCGTCACCAAGCAGCAGATACAACCCGGATCGCAAGACCTCTTTCGTACTTTATTGACGCAAAGTCCGGAAGGGAAATTAAGCTTCTTGTTATCCACGCCTTCCGTGATTCTGCCTATCGAATATGTTGATAATAACAATCCATTAATATCCGTATAAAAATCTTTTGTCATTGTTGACTAACATGAACTCCATCGATCCAACAAGAAGTCTGCCAAAGGTTCTAAAGATCAAAAACTTATGGACAACCCGTCCACCACCAGCAGCTAGGATTGGACGACTTATTAACACCGGAAAGAACACAAATCAGCACAAGCATATAGCAATAACATGTACTTACATTGTGCATGGGTAGCAAAGTACATGAGAAGAAGCACCAACAATACGGCTAGTGCATGGGCATGCTTTATGTGCTTGTCCATGCAGAAAATGGATGCGAACCTGTTTGTATGAGACAGATCGAGTGTTTTACGGTCTAACACTACCAGGTGCTTGCTCTCCCGATCCACACGACACACACATATATATAGTTACACAGTACTTCCTCCGTTCTAAATTAATTGGCCCGGATTTATGGGCTAGAGAGCCAAATTGGCAGGATCAAGACAAAATTTAATTGACGTAATTAACTGCTATTTTTTCTCCTTAACTCAATTAATTTAGTTGGCTGATTAATTCTGGATTTCTCTCCCACCTCCTCTTTTCTAGCGCTTACAATAGTTCCCCTGAGATTAATTCCTCCGTCCTACTCCCTCCGTTCCAAATTAGTTGTCTTCCATTTGCCAAAAAGTGGATGTATCTAGACATGTTACAAGTATAGATACATCCACTTTTTGGCAAATGGAAGACAACTAATTTGAAATGGAGGGAGTAGAATATAAGACCTATCTCAAAAACCATGCAGTCCCAAAATAAGTAGACCTATTTGAGTAATTGCATTAAATTTCGTTTTAACTATAGTGGTGAAACAGCCAATGCAACGAATCAACCAATGCATGCGCAAAAAAAGGTATGAAATTTTCTCTCAAAAAATTAACACAGGAATTAACTACCCCTATTAACTGGGACGTTTCTTCACCTTCCATTAATATCAGCCCCTATATAGGTGGACAAAGAGCAAAACTAAAGCCAATCAAAATTTACCTTGGGCCCAGAGATTTGGTGGTTGAGTCTTATATTCTAGGACGGAGGGAGTAGCACTTTTTCTCCTTGATGTAATCCTCCTTTTCTCCTTAACGCAATTAAACTGGTTACGTTTTTCTCCCCGCAATTAGCTCTGCTGTAATTAATTCCTTCAATTAATCCTCCATAGTTAATACTATTGCCTTCCAATTCCGAAAAACCTGAAAAAGCTCACGGGGCTTGGATACCCGAATGAAGGACTCTAGAACGTATCTAAACAAATCCGCGTCAATTAATTTGGAACGGATTGAGTAGTACCGTATTGTTTATTACTCCCCCGTCTCAGTTTAACAGACACAGACTTAGTTTCAGAAAATTTTGACTGTTAATTTTTGTCAACAAAATATGCATAATATGTCACAAAAACTATACCATTGGAACAAAAACTATACCATTGGAATTTTCAATGGTATATTTTTTGTGACATATTATGCATATTTGTTAATCAAATTTAATGGTCAAAGTTGTTTTTAAACTACGTGTGTGCCTGTTAAACTGAACCGGATGGAGTACTTAGAATATAAGGGCATGTACAATGGTCATATCTTAGGCAACAACACATTGGGGAGTACTGTTGATTGATCAGTTTCTGTAATTAGTGTTGTGTGGATTACGTACTCAAAATTTATAACTGGAAAAATAGTCTTTGCTCCTATATATAATTGAAGGTGATACTGCTCTGTGTTTTGTCGTCTGTACTTGCTCATGGCTGTTGAATCCATGTCACACATGGTTCTTGTGGAGTCTGGAGTACATGCTCATGCCCACGGATTCATGTTACACTTCGTTCTTGCGGTGTTCATATTTGCAGGCAAGGCAAGTTTTTGCCTTAGAAAATTAAGGGCACACGTAGTGTTGTGCTGTGATGATATATTGATAAGGGCGTGGCAGTAACCGATCCATCACCTTGTGTAAATTGTTTTCCATAGTACATAAATATTGTGATCTTTAAATTGAACTGAACCACGGTAACCGCATGCGGAGACTAACGATGCAATAATAAACTGAAGATTCAGTATAATGATCTCTAAAATGCTGATTGTGGTAGATTGGACCAACTTCTTAAAGGAAATCGTTTCTTCTTTTTTTACATTGTTGGCTCAATTGCAGATTAAAAGAGCTTTGTTGTTCTGTCCAGTGTCTACTAATTTCAAACTTTTTTCCGAGTGCCTTAAAGACTTGCGATATTTTATTTTTGTAACACTATTTTGTTACGCTTTCCCCTCAATTTTTTGAATCATTTCTTATGCTTGACACTACGACCAAGGAGTACTTTATTTCACCGAACAAGCACCCATCCCTGCATTATGTATAAATAGTGTCACCATTTTTAACCCATGTAAGGTTTAAATATAATAAATATGGATGGTTTGTAAGCTCTGGCTGATAACTCTGATGTGCATATGGTGGCAGGCGTGTATTCTGACGATGATAATCTGCTGAAGTTCAATGCGGGACGTGCAAGGTATGCTAACCATCTATTGCAGTTCCATCTTTGGTGGTGTGCAATTGCTTTTTTAGTACAATTTTATTTTCGCAATACTTCTATCCATAGTCTCCTAGCACTAGCATATGGAGTCACCTTTGCTGTATTGCTGAAGAGAGTCTTCAGGCAGTGCATTAAACTCATAGAGATGGCCCTGTTAGAGACTTATAGTGTTTCTATTCTAAAGTCTTAAGTTCAGAAAACTAATATGTCTCTCTAAACAATCAAATATAGTATTGGCTTTTACCAATTTAGTATTCTTTTTTTCAAACACACCAGTCATAGTTTTTGTGCCTACTTTTAAACAATGCAAAGATGATCATGGTATAGAAATGAACCAACAAAATATGTATAGAAAATGTCTCTAGCCTCTTAAGAAGCTTTGATGCATGATTGATCTTTCTATTTTTTCTATGACACATAGGTTATTAGGTCATTTCATTATATTTGTAGACAGCATGTGGTAAGGATGGTACAGATTTGTACAACATCCACTCATGTGAAAAAGATTCAAGTAAAGTCTGCACTTCGCTGCCTTAATTTCTAGATGACTCGAAATACTATTTGCATCAATATGAGTTTATGAGGATTTGTCATTGTGGTACCATAGTAATTAGGACAGTTAAGTTTGTCCATTGTTTGGGGGTGACAAGTTAATAGTGACTTCTAGGGTTATCAGTATGGCAACTTCCTGTCATGCTTCGAGCCGTGGAGGCCTGCATATACCTCTGGAGAGTGATTTTGCTGCTGTGTTAAAGAAAAGCCTGAAGAGGATAGACACCCGTCAAATGCCGCTTACTATTGCATAAATATTCATGTGTATGTGTTATTTACCCGCAAGTCAGTAGGGTGTTTTCAAATTTAAAGCACCTTCAAAATTATGACATTTTCTTATGGGTTGTTGCAATATTTATACTAAAGTCAGTTTTGCAGGTCAACATTAAGCAATGGTTGTGGCCTACAACGTTGAACTGAGTATGGAAGATTCTATAATGTTGAGATGATTACATATAGCTCGATGTTGGATGCACTGTCTCAACTCTCAACAACACCTTCATTGTTCTTTCAACAACTCATTGAAGTTGATTCTTCATCAACTATTATTGGTTAGATTCACCATAAATGGACTGCACCACCACGCGCGGGTTAAGTTTTAGTCAACAGAAATGTGTCCTCCTATGGACAAAATAGAATCAACAATCTACCATGTACTGCTTATGCAAGATAATTCTATGAACTATGTAAACGAGTCTAGATATAAATTAGCAGCAGTAGCTAATCCTTATTTCATAGATGGATTTGCCTTGCGAATGTCATAAGCGATGCTACTACACATACCTTACAAACACAAATTCAAATGTCACGGGCGCGGCGTGCCGCCACGCCAAAACTTCCTAGTTACAAGATAAAACCTCAAAAAAAGGAAGAGCCTCTGATTCATCCATATTAATGGGAATTATCTTGATTTTTCCATAGTTGATCCTCATACCTGAGACTTGCTCAAAGCAGGTTAAGGTTCTTTTTAGGTTTTTGGCTTTCTCCACATTATCTCAGACGAAAAGGATGGTGTCATCAGCATATTGCAAGCTGATGACACCTCCAGGGCAAAGCCCAGGGCATAAGCCACTAATCAAATCACTCACAACAAGTTTCATTAGCATTGTGGTGAGTACATCCACTACCAGATTAAACAGGATTGGAGAGGAAGGGTCTCCCTGCCTGAGCCCTTTCCCAGTTAGGAAAAAATTACTTTCAAGCCCATTGAGCTTCACTCCAATGGACCCACCTGAAGTAATTTGTCTAATCATTCTTTGGAAGCCCTTACCAAAACCTCTTTTCTCTAATAGTTCAGCAAGGAAATCCAAGTCTACCTTATCAAAAGCTTTTTCGTAGTCTAGTTTAAGAACTACACCTTTGCTACTACAGTTGTGCACTGAATGTAAAACTTTGTGTGCAGTAACTACGCTCTCCAGGATGTACCTCCCCTTAATAAAGGCTGATTGGTTAGAGGATATAATTCTATCCATAATCAGAGCCATTCTATTAGTAATGACCTTAGTAAACAATTGGAAAATGCAATTAAGTAAACTAATAGGCCTAAATTTCCTCATCACATTTGCATCAGCCTCTTTAGGAATGAGTGACAACATGGCAAAGTTTAACCTATAAATATCCAACTTCCCACAATGGAAATCAACAAACATAGCTAAGATATCATGCTTAACTAGATACCAAAATTTCTGATAAAATAGAAAAGGTATGCCATCAGGGCACCATCAACATAAGAACCAAACAAAGCAGTTTTGATCTCCTCCTCTGAGAAAGGGGCCTCAAGCGCTAAGTTCTCAGCAGGGGTTATCAACTCAGAAGGGTCAAAAAAATTATCAGCTAAACTACAACCACTCCTCTCTTCCTTCTTAAACAGATCCTTGTAAAAATCTACTGCTATGCCTAACATCTCAATTTGGTCAGTGAGAGTGCCATCCGGGCCAACGAGGGAGTGGATCGGACTAATGTTTTCCTACTTCTCTCATTAGCCATGGTATGAAAATAGGCCGCGTTTCTGTCGCCTTCCTTAATATCTCTTTCTCTCGACCTTTGATTGGCTTTAATTTCTTCTTTAAGCCAGATCCTATTCATTTAGTATTTTTTTTTCATCCTAGCAGATTCTACATTCGATAACTCCTCAGTTTCAGATTTGATATCTAGAGTATCATACTCTAGCATCATATCTTTTTTGAGTTTTCTAAGTTCAACCTCAATATTACAAGACCAGCCTTTTGTATGTTGCCTAAGGCGCCTAACTTTCTCCTGCCATATATCTATAGCTCTCTTCTTCTTGGTGGGCTTATTCCAAGATTTCTCTACAACCTCTTTGAAATCTGCTCTAAGCAGCCACCACTTTTCAAATTTAAAACTTCTAGTTTTTGGGAATTGGCCCAATCCAGCATCCCAAAGTAATGGATTATGGTCACTCCCCAGCCTAGGTAAAGCTTGAACTGTTGCAAGAGGGAAAATCTGGTCCATATCAGTTGTGCAGAAAAACCTATCTAATGTGGCCATGATCACATCAGATTGGTTATTAGCCCAAGTGCATTGGCGATTGCCCATCTTAATTTCTAAAAGGCTCCATATTTCCACCCATGCATTAAACTTATCACACCATTTGTGGTTGATATTACCATTACTTTTGTCAGTGCAGAACCTTACTAAATTAAAGTCTCCACCCACAATAGTCATGGTTTGACAATCCACAAATAAGTTGTGTAATTCAGAAATAAAGCTATCTTTCCATCCTCATACGGTGAGCCATAAACATTAACAACTCTAAAAATAACCCCACTACTCTAAATTTTGAGAAAACATGAAATTGAGAACTCTTTGACTTCCCAATTTAGTACCTCAAAAATATTAATGTCTATTCCCAGCAAAAGGCCCCCAGCGGTGCCTTTTGCTGGTAAAGTTTTCCAAGAAAAGAGCCTACCACCTACCAGAGACTTAAGATAGGAATTAGAGATTATTTCTTAGTCTCTTGAATTCCTACTATAGAAGGAGTAAGTTTAGAAAAAACGTCAGTGATACACTCTTTCCTTCCTGGTGCAGCAATACTCTTAATATTCCAGGTGATGTAATTATAATACCCTATTTTTCTTAGGGTGCTTGCCCCGTTCTATTCTGCTCACTTTAGTCTAAATTAAAGATCTATCTGGTTCCACCATATTCCTGTCCTGAACAGGGGTATAAGGGGAGCCAGGGGTTAAAATCTTATTATCACTAGTTAAACAAAATATTTGCCGTACTATGCCCCATCGGGGTTTTCTCAGTATATAGACATGTACAGGTGGACCGATCGGATCGCTATCTACACGATGATCACGTATCGGTATAGTTACAAACTAACCAACTCTAATACCTCCCCTCAATCTAAACCATCGTCAATGAGGTTGAGATTGGCGCAGAATCTGTGAAGCAGCTGTTGAGTAGCTGGCTTGGTGAATACGTCGGCTAGTTGATCTCCTGTAGCAATGTATCGAACATCGAGTGCTCCCAAGGCAACCTTCTCACGCACAAAATGAAAATCGATTTCGATGTGTTTAGTGCGTGCATGAAAAACAGGATTAGCTGTCAGATAAGTAGCTCCGAGGTTGTCACACCATAACACCGGAGGTCTGGGCTGATAAACACCAAGCTCCTTAAGCACTGACTGAATCCATATCGCCTCCGCGGTACCATTCGCAAGAGCCTTGTACTCTGCCTCAGTGCTTGATCTCGACACCGTAGGTTGCTTACGAGAACTCCACGATATGAGATTAGGTCCAAGGAAGATGGCAAAGCCTCCCGTAGACCGTCGATCATCAGGACATCCTGCCCAGTCAGCATCCGTATAAATATTCAGAATCGCCGAAGGAGCCTTCTGAAAACTCAACCCGGTAGACACCGTTCCCTTCACATAACAAAGGATTCGCTTGATGGCCTCACAGTGGACAGATGTAGGTTGCGATAGAAACTGACATACCTTGTTAACAGCATAAGACAAATCTGGCCGAGTCAAGGTCAAGTACTGGAGTCCACCAACCAAACTCCTGTATCGGAAAGCATCACCACTAGCAAGCTTGTCACCAAGGTCACGAGACAACTTTTCCGTGGCGGACATGGGCGTTGATACAGCCTTGCAATTCTCCATGTTAGCACGCTGCAAAAGATCAAGAGCATACTTATGCTGCGTGAGAACTATCCCCCCTGAATTGTAAGCTGCCTCAATGCCAAGAAAATATGCAAGGCGACCAAGATCCTTGATAGGGAACGAGCGAGCAAGTGTCTGAACTAAGTGATCAACAGCACCAGCAGAAGAACCAGCGATAACAATGTCGTCCACATAAACCAACATGTAAATAGTGACACCATCATGATGAAAAATGAAAAGTGAGGTGTCAGCTTTGCTGGATAGAAAACCAAGCTCATGAAGCTTATCACTCAAGGGGGGCATACTAGGCACGTGGAGACTGTTTCAGTCCATATAAAGCTCGCTGTAGTTTGCACACATGTTGTGGATTCTAGGGGTCCTCAAAACCAGGAGGTTGCTGCATATACACGGTCTCTTCAAGAAATCCATGAAGAAAAGCGTTACTCACATCAATCTGACGAAGACACCAACCCCGAGAGACAGCAAGAGAGAGCACCAGACGGACAGTCACAGGCTTCACAACGGGGCTGAATGTATCATGATAATCAATACCATGTTGCTGAGTAAAACCACGAGCAACCAGACGAGCTTTGTGTTTGTCAATAGAACCATCAGGACGAAACTTAGTCTTGAAAACCCACTTACTGCCAACCACATTAGTGCCAGGGGGTCGAGGTACCAAAATCAAAGTCTGATGTGATGTGGATGTAGCAAACAAAGCACGCATGCGAGAGGGGTTGTACGTGACTGTACCATCAGTATGAATCTTCAGGCAATGCACATTATTCTGACGTCGAGTTAGGATTTGGCGAGGAGCAGAGGGTGGCGAAGGCGGGTCACCGTGCGACACAGGCGTCGATGCAGAGGTTGAGCTCGATGATATTTCCGTTGCGACACCTCAAGAGGAAGGTATGATGTAATTCAGTAGCAAGTTTTCCCTCAGTTTGAAACCAAGGTTATCGAACCAGTAGGAGCAGTAGCACTTCAGAAGGTTGTCAACGACGAAATATGATGCGACGCAACACTAGGGAATCCGGCGCTGACGTGGAACCTGCACACAACACAATCAATATACTTTGCCCCAATGAAACAATGAGGATGTCAATCTCACCGGCTTGCTGAAAACAAAGGATTAAACGTATGGTGTGGAAACCAGTATTTAATTGCAGAACGTAAAAGGGAACAATTGTTTGCAGTTTGTGGTTTAATCACTGTAAAAGAATGGACCAGGGTCCACAGTTCACTAGTGGTGTCTCTCCATAAATATAAACGACATGTTGGGTAAACAAATTACAGCTGGGCAATTGACAAAATATTGAGCGCATGACAAAGCATACATATATGACAAGTTGGCTACCATGATATTTAATTGGGCATTACGACAAAATACATAGACCGTTATCCAACAACATCTATGACTAATAATCCACCTTCAGGTTGACATCCGTGTTCCCCGTCGGTATTAAGTTGCAAGCAACGGATAATCGCATTAAGCAATGTGCGTAAAGTAAACAAATACATATGACCGTGGACATAGCATTGTTAGGTTACCCCTAGTAGCAACAGCACATCCACAACCTTAGGCGTTGCTGTCACTCGCCCAGATTACTGGAGACTGAACCCACTATCTAGCATAAATACTCCCTCTTGGAGTTACAAGCATCTACTTGGCCAAAGCATCTACTAGTAACGGAAAGCATGCAAGATCATAAATAACATGTATCATAGATTAATAATCAACTTGATCATAGTATTCAATATTCATCGGATCCCAGCAAACACAACATGTAGCATTACAATAAGATGATCTTGATCATGTTAGGAAGCTCACAAGATCTAAACATGATGGCACAAAGTGGAGAGACAACCATCTAGCTACTGCTATGGACCCGTAGTCCAAGGATGAACTACTCACGCATCACTCCGGAGGCGGGCTTGGTGATGCAGAGCCCTCCGGTGATGATTCCCCTCTCCGGCAGAGTGCCGAGAAGAGGTTCTGGACCCTCCCAAGCTAGGGTTGACGACGGCGGTGCCTCTGGAACTTTTTCGTGGAATATGGCTCGAGTATCTAGGGTTTTTGCATCGGGGGGGGGGGGAATAAGTAGGCGAAAGGGCGGCGGCTGGAGAGCCCCGAGGGGCCCACACCACCCAGGGCGCGCCAGGGGGGCCGCGCCCAGGCCACGTGTGGGGCCCTCCTAGCTACTCTTCGTTGCTCCTTTGGAATCCATGTGTGTTCTGATAAAATAGGTGCCTTCGTGAATTTTCATCCAATTCTGAGAATATTTCCTGACTAGCTTTTCTGGAATACAAAAACAGCAGAAAACAGGAACTGGCACTGTGGCATCTTATTAATAGGTTAGTTCCAAAAAATGTATAAAAGTGACATAAAGTGGATGCAAAACATGTAACAATTGGTATAATATCAGCATGGAACATAAAAAATTATAGATATGTTTGAGACGTATCACTCGACGATGCGTGAGCATCGTGGCCGTCATGCGGCCCATCATGGCCGTCAGGCGGCCCAACATGGCCAGCGCATGCAGCTGGCGGTCCACCGGAAGGGGCAGGCAATGAAGGCGGCCCACCAGGCGGGGCAGCACGCGCCGTGCGCGCCGAGTCAGAGACGGGCGTGGTGGACTAAGGATCGCCCCCATGCACGTCGATCGCTGGGACGAGGCGAGGCACGTCCATCGTGGCTGGTACCTGCACAGCACAAAAAGGAGAAGACCCAAGTGGATCAAACGATAACATGGAAGTGTCATATTTGCGCAAGTTGACATCCTGAATAGCTGGTTCATGAGCAGGAAAAGACACAGGATGCAACTGAGAGACATCAACCACGGCGCCAGGCATGGCGAAGGGAAAAACACGCTCGTCAAAAATAACGTCACGCGAAATATAGATTCGTCCCGTGGAACGATCGAGGCATTTATAACCCTTATGCATAGGACTATACCCCAAAAACACACACATTTTGGATCGAAACTCTAGTTTATGCGAGTTATACTTACGTAGACTAGGCCAACACGCACAGCCAAAAATGCGAAGAAAAGAGTAATCTGGGGACTGGTTAAGGAGTTTATCAATAGGCGTGGTGTTATGGAGGACGGGCGTGGGCATCCTATTAATGAGGTAGCAAGCGGTGAGAAACGCTTCATCCCAAAAATGAAGTGGGAGATAGGACTGAGAAAGCAAAGCTAACCCGGTCTCAACTAGATGGCGATGTTTCTGCTCAGCTATACCATTTTGTTGTGACGTGTGAGGACAAGATACTCTATGAGAAATGCCAGTGCGCTGAAAATACGTATGGAGACGGTGATATTCACCGCCCCAATCCGACTGGACAGCAAGTATTTTGGTGCTAAGAGAGCGTTCAACATGTCGCTGAAAAGTGTAAAAGATTTCCTCAACATCCGACTTGTGTTTAAGTAGATAAATCCAGCAGTAGCGACTATAGTCATCAATGAAACTAACATAGTATTTAAAACCTCCAGAAGAAGGTAGAGCCGGTCCCCAAACATCAGTATGAATAAGTTCTAGCGGTGCATGAGAAACATGAGAAGAATGATTATACGGTAACTGGTGACTCTTAGCACGCTGACAAGCATCACAAACTAAAAAAGAATTCGGTGAACACGAAAAATTATTGTTCTTGACAACTGTTTGCACTACATTATTGGGTGGATGACCAAGACGCTGATGCCACTGCTGGGATGAAAGCTTGATACTGGAGGACGCAAGATGTGGTGTGGATCCGGATGCCTGGACGAATGGAATTGGGCAGTGACATGGATATACCTATCGGGTACCCTACCATGAGGGTACCTGGTGCACGTATCGACTAGGCCCAACTATCAAAGCCTACACAAAGCCCATGAAGGGAGGCCCATGAAGAAGGAGTATCCTCCAAGTTAGGCGAAGCCATAGTCGGTTCAGACTTTCCTTACATGTAATTTGGGTCGGTTACGAACTCCCGAGACCCAGCCTATCATATAAAGGCTGGGAGGGCTGCCGATCTCAGACAAGTACTTTCAGAACCACCAAAACCCTAGCGAGATTAGCATCTCGCCGGGATCCCCTTGTACACAACCCATATACTCAAATCAATAACAGACAGGCAGGACGTAGGGGTGTTACCTCCACACGAGGGCCCTGAACCTAGGTAGCAACCTTGCCTTGCTTGTCAGCTGACGATACTACCAGCTCTACCACGTTCTCTCCCCCATATTCATAACCCAAGGTCCTTAACCATGGGACTTGATGAGTTAACCCCTCGTCAAGTGGCGCCGTCTGTGGGAAAGAATAGTGCTGGACTCGTGGTTTCGCCGGTTCCATCAGAAAACGGCAACTCGCCGATCGCATCTACAAACGGCAACTCGCCGACCGCATCTACAAACGGCAACTCGCCGGCTACATCGACAAACCACAACTTGCCGACTCAGGAGACACACGGCGACTCGCCGACCCACTCGAAAAGCGGCAGCCCGCCGGCTTCACCAGCAAAAAGCGCATCGGCTCCTCTGATGCACTTCGATCCGCACTCGCCAGAGCTTCATGAGACGTTTTCTGGTCTCGAGTCAGGTTTGGACTTAACTGTTGGAGCATTCAATTTTTTCGTAAACAATCTTGGCACGCAGGACTTGACAGATCCACGACAACTCACGACGGCCGCACCCGAGGCTCCATCGACTGCGTCCGCCCCATTGTCGGTTCTCGAAGCCTGCTCACCTGCAACAACCATGTCAACTGGAGAAATCAACGAGTACATGACAAAAGAACTCCAAGGTGAGGAAGCTGAATCAGCGTACCACAAAAACGATCTCGAGTTCGATCTTCCACTCGAGAGCTTCGACTGCGGGATCTCCCTCGACGACTTCGCCGAACCCGAAATTCACAACGACAGCAACGTCGACTCTGAGATCTGCACCAACAACAACCTCGACTCTGAGATCCATAACGGTTTCGCTGACACCGAGATGAGCATAGTCGATGAGCACATCGACAACGAGATCCGTCTAGAAGATCTACTCGACGGGCATACTGACTCTGACATGAGCCTTGATGAAGACGTCGAGTCCATGACTGGAATCGACAGCACATACACGTGCCCACATGCGGTAACCCCCATCAGGTTTACATGACCATCCCTGGTGAATCGTCCGCAACTGCAGCCTGCCGCAGGCCTACACAATACCCATGCACGGTAACCATGCCGGACGGGGTCACAACTTTGACAATCACTGCAGAGATGGCGGCAAAAGCAGACAAAGTCATCAAGGAGTGCACAATGATGTCAGCAGATTCAACTCCAGAAGAGATGTTAACCTTCCAGTATTTCAACTGGCAGGAAACGATTCGACTGCAAAACTACCGAGCTACACTCGAAGAACGCAAAAGGCAAGCCAGCCTATCAAGTGCACGAAGGAGACAACTGTCCCTTAGCTCCACAAGGCAACCAAGCCCAAGACCGAGGTCAAGGCTGGCACGCCTCCCAGAAGATGAGAGAGCAGCAATCACTCGCAACCTGTCATTCATGACACACGACGCCGATGGAATCCCAGTACCCAAAACAGCCGAGGGTGCCTTGATCTCCGTGGGTGCTTACCTCAAGGCAATGCAGCCTCCGGCGGACGATCCCAACGCCGCCCTGCATCGCCAACAGCTCAAATCACTGGCCCTAGCAGCAAAGGCCATACAAACGGATGCACACACTCCAGGAGGGAGTCGAGATCGACAGATGGCAAGCCCGCGACGCGCATCACATGATCATAGTGGTCGCAGTCGCCCTATATAGGAAGCAAGGAGAAGCACACGCCGACACAGGTCCAGCAGAAGCAGATCTCGCAGGTCTTCAAGCAGCGATTCTTATTCCGACCAGGAACCAGAGCCATGTGGAGCCTTGTGTTTCACTCGCCGCATCCGCGAGACTCGAATGCCCAAAGGGTTCAAACTGACATCTGAACAACCCAAGTACAACGGTCGACAGGAACCTTCAGGATGGCTGGAAGACTACAGACTCGCCGTCTCGTGCCAGCGGGGCACGAACACCACAGCAATGCAATACATACGACTCATGCTCGAAGGAACAGCCCGCGACTGGCTCAAAGCGCTACCCCCGTCGTCATACGACTCGTGGGATCACTTTCGAAGGGACTTCATCAAAAACTTCGAGCCTCTCTGCGAGCGACCGAAGACATTCGAAGAACTGAGAGCTTGCACGCAACGATTAGACGAATCGCTGAGATCATACATATCGCGATGGACTGAGATACGCAACTCAGTTGGTGTAATTTCAGAAGATATGGCCATGGATGCTTTCATCATGGGCCTCGCCAGGCGAGACTTCAAAGAAGCACTTGGTCGCAAAAAGCCAACCTCCATGATCAACCTCATAAAAATCGCGACCGAATGGGCAGATGGAGAGGACTCTGTGCGAGGATCTCGCGCTTCTCCACCACGCCACAGCCATGACGATGATCGAAGGCGCAAACATTCAAAACGTCATTACGAGGACGACATACCCGAATTCATAGCGGCTGGATACACACAACCCCGTGACGATCAGGACATAATCAACCTGAGGCTAGGATCGACGGGACAGTCGAGACCGCGAACAGCGGAATAGCAGTTACAAAAGGCAAGAGTGGCAAAAGCCGCGTTCCAGCAGCGAGCGCTCATTCGAGGACAAAATGGATGACTACTGCAGACTCCACCTGTTCAAAGGGGATGACGAAAAGTTGCGCTCCAATCACTCGATGAGAAACTATAGAGAATTCGACCGACTAGCGTCTGAATACATGAATCTCATAAAGGCACCAGCCACACCCGCATCTCAGCCAAACCCTACACCTGCCATAATGGGACCGCACCCACCACCGCAACCACCGCAGCCTGGCACAAGCGCACATATTGCGGGTGCAATACAACCTGTACATCGGATGGAGGATGATGGGTACCCTTAGTCTCAAGGGCAGGTGTACATGATACAAAAGGGTCGCCCCTCCAACAGACAACAAAAACTACTCACTCGACAGGTAAACATGGCTGCCATGGCACCTCCTGCCATACCTGAATTTCTGAAGGGATCGGAAATTGCCATAAACTTCAGTCGGACGGACCACCCCCCATCTGTAGTTCGACCAGGGCATGCTGCTCTGGTACTCGCTGCCCGTCAAGTCCTGTGTGAGACCACCCCAACTTCTACCCTGAAGTATGATTTTTTTCATGGCCTTGTCCTTAACATAGAAAAAGAAACGATGAAACTCGACAAAAATAGGATTGTTGGAAACAATTCTATGAACCGAAAGCAAATTGTTGCTAATGTCTGGAACATGAAGAATATTGCGTAAGGCAAGAGAACCAGCTAAACGAGAGTGACCAACATGCGAAATAGACAAACCTGCACCGTTGGCGACCTCGACTTGATCCTTGCCGTATAGCGCTCCTGAACGTTCAGTCGAGCCATGTCATTCGTGAAGTGTTCGGTGGCACCGCTGTCCATAAGCCAATGAGGTGGCTGGTCGTCATGGCCATGTGAGCTGGCCGCGTTGGCGCGATGATCATCTGCCTGAAACCCCTGATTGAAGCGGTTCTTGCAGGCCATGGCCTCATGACCCCAGTTTTTGCAAATCTGGCACTTGGGGCGCCACTTGCGGTTGCCGCCACCTCCATTGCCCCCTCCACGGGAGCCGCCACGTCCACCTTGCTGACCACCGCCATGGTAGCCAGGCTGACCACCGCCCTGGTAGCCACCGCCCTGGTTGGGCTGTCCTCCGCCTTGACGTCCGCCAGAGCGACCTCCGGAGTTGTCGGCATGATGGGTAGCTGCGCGGCTGGAGTCTCCACCGCCACGGCATGCCGTGGCGTTTGCAGAAGACGCGTACTCGCCCGCTTCAGCGTTCTGCGCCTGCATGGTCTCGTACGACAACAACATGGAGTAGAAATCAGTGAGGCTGAGGTCGTCAGTGCTTGTGTTGTTGAAGACCGTGAGGGAAGCTTGAAGCGCCTCGAACTAGCGCCGAGACCAGCGACTATGTAATCGATCAGCTCGTCGTCAGAGAGCGGAGTGCCGACGGTGGCCATTGCATCCGCGAATCCTTTCATCAGGTGAAAGTAAGCTGCAGCCGTGAGATCTTTCTTCTTCGTCGACTGCAGTTGGCGCCGTATCTGGCGCACGCCGGCCCGGCCTTGGGCGGCGAACATGCCGGTGAGGCTCTCCCAGACGGAGACCGAAGTTTTCTTCCCGACCATCTGGCCGAGGATTTCCTCAGTCATGGACCCGAGAAGGACGCTGAGAACCCGCTGGTCGTTTGCCCACCAGATCGCGTACGCGGGGTTGGGGACGTCGACGGCGTCATCGCCGGTCCCCTCCTTGGTGGTCTTGGAAGGTGCGGCAGCACTTCCGTCGATGTAGCCGAAGTAGCCAGCGCCGGCGATGCAAGGGACCACTTGAGCTTTCCAGAGAAGGAAATTGGTGCGGTTAAGGCGCACGGTGATGGTGGAGGAGTTGATTGGGGCGAAAACGGAGGCCGATGCAGCGGAGGTGAGGGAAGGCACGACGGCGCTAAGCTGGAGGCTCGGCTCGGTGGCCATGGCTACGAGGAACCCTAGATCGGTTTGGGTGTCGGCTCTGATACCAAGTTAAACAAAATATTTGCTGTACCATACGCCATCGGGGTTTTCTCATTATATAGACATGTACAGGGAGAGTTATAGGGGGACCGATCGGATCCCTATCTACACGGTGATCACGTATCGGTATAGTTACAAACTAACCAACTCTAATATCACTAACACTGGTAGCATCACTGCCAGTATTTTTTTTTGTGTGGCTGGAAGTGGCTATTCCCTCTTCAGCTTCCGAGTCAATTTCCTCTACCATGATCCCAACCGTTTTAGCTAAGGAAGCAAATTCATGATCTTTCAATGGAGAAAAAGGGTTTGAGATGGATTTTTTACCTTGAAAGGAAGCTTTGACTACTTGGGAAGCTCCAGGTTCTTCTTCATTTTTTGCTGCTGGGTTAGCTCCAACACAGTAGCTCCACTAGTGTTGAACCTCGAGCTCTGTCTGGTCCCAAAAGGTTGTCCCCACTGCGTAGATTTCTTCTGCATTTTGTTTTCTTTTTGTTCATCTCCATATCTTGTGTACAGAATTTGACTCTGTCAGAAGTGGATCAGTAGTTTTAGCTGCGGCATCTCTGTATGAACTTGTGTAATCCTTCCGTGCGATCCACACAACTCTGCAAGATTTGGACGTCTAGCCGTGTGAGAACTCTGGAAACCGCCTAGGAGAGTTTACATTTGACAAAGTAGCTAGAGCAGAGTTCAAATTGAGAGAGATGAAGAGACAACCAGTGAAGTGGTAGAGCGGATTTTCATAACCTGCTCACGCATTTATCATAATCTTAGCCGCGAACTACTCCCTCCGTCCACAAATAAATAAGTGTACTTCTAGGTTTGTCTTAAATCAAATTTTAGTTAGTTTGACCAACTTTATAGGAAATTATACCAATATTTATGACATAATTTGATGTCATAAATATTATTACAATTATCAATATAGTTGGTCAAATTTAATCCTGGGTTGGAGGCTTATTACGGATAATGTCTTGGTAGCGTATGAGTGTGTGCATAAAATCAAGAATAAAAGGAAAGGTAAAACGGGGCTTTGTGCAGTGAAGCTCGACATGCACAAAGCGTATGATAGAGTTGAGTGTAATTTTTTGAAGAACATGATGATTCGGTTGGGTTTTCATACTGATTGGGTGGATCTGATTATGGTCTGTGTTACCTCTGTTTCTTATTCGGTCAGATTTAATTCTCAGATATCTGAAGGATTTATTCCCACTAGAGGTATTCGCCAGGGAGATCCTCTGTCTCCCTATTTGTTCTTATTCTGTGCAGAAGGTTTATCAAGTTGCTTGTTGCATGCCGAGGAGATTGGTGCCATTGAAGGGGTTAAAGTGTGCAGAAATGCACCATCAGTTTCACACCTACTATTTGCTGATGACTCTTTAATTCTCTTGAAAGCGGATCAGAATAATGCAATCTCATTACAACAAGCTCTTGAATCCTATTGTGCAAACTCAGGACAGATGATTAGTGTGGCCAAATCTAGCATCTTCTTCAGCCCAAATACTCATGTTGATGATAAGGTGAATATTTGCAATACTTTACATATTAATACTGAGGCTTTATCGGATAAATATTTGGGCCTACCGGCTTTAGTGGGAGCGGATAGGAGTGATTGCTTTTTACATTTTGTGGAGAGGGTCATGCAAAGGATTAAAGGATGGAATGAAAAAATGCTATCAATTGGAGGAAAGGAAATTCTTTTGAAAGCAGTGGCTCAGTCTATTCCAGTTTATGCTATGTCGGTTTTCTTATTACCGAAGAAGGTGTGCAAAAAAATAACAGATGTTATATCTCAGTTTTGGTGGGGAGACAAGGAACATGACAAGAAAATGCATTGGTATTCTTGGTGGAAACTTTGTTTCCCTAAGAAGGAAGGAGGTATGGGATTTCGGGACTTACACTCTTTTAACTTAGCAATGCTTGCTAAGCAAGTTTGGCGTCTTATTGATGAACCCAATTCTCTCTGTGCGAAAATTTTACGTGCAAAATATTATCCATCGGGAAATATTCTTACAGCTGGTCCGAAGGCAGGTTCCTCCTTTACTTGGCAAAGCATTGTTGCTGGAATTCAAACTTTCAAGAGAGGATGCATATGGCGAATCGGTAATGGTGACTCGGTTGATATTTGGAAGGATCCGTGGATCCCTAGTAGTCCTAATCGGAAAGTTATGACTCCAAGGGGTGCGTGTATTTTAACGCGTGTGTCTCAGCTACTGGATCCAATTACAGGGAGATGGGACGAAGAACTCTTAGAAACAATATTCCACCCGCTGGATAGAGCAAGGATATTACAAATCCCACTAAACATTGATGCGTTTGATGACTTTATTGGTTGGCATGGCACCAGGTCGGGTAACTTTTCTGTCCGATCGGCATATCATGTTGAATGGAGGCACCAATTTAATGGGGTTACATGTCGATCACTGATCCGTGGTACATCACTGAACAATTCAACTTGGAAAATTTTATGGAATTTAAAAGTCCCTGCAAAGGTTAGGATTTTTTGTTGGAGAGTTTTGCATGGAATCATCCCTTTGAAACAAATTCTCTTCAATCGTCACATTGGAACAAGTGGACAATGTCCGGTGTGCAATTTAGCCCCAGAAAATATGAAGCATATGATTTTTAATTGTCAAGACGCTGTGAATATTTGGCAAGGTTTGGGGTTACAAAGTCTATTAACGCCCATGGTGAATTCTAATCAGTCTGGTGCTGCGGTCTTCGAAACACTCATCAAAGCTGTACCGTCCAATCTACCAGGGTATGATAATCTAAAAGTTCAAGAGACTGTGGCAACGGCGGCGTGGTACATATGGTGGCTACGGCGTAGACGCAGCCATGGTGAGAAGGTTCCACCAATCCGTAACTGTGTAAATTCGATTCTAGCTATGGTTGCTAACTCAGCAAAAGGAAAACCATCAACCTTGATGGTTAAAAAGGTATGGGTAAAACCGAGAGTAAGTTCCTATAAAATTAATGTTGATGCGGCGTTCTCGGCGGAGGAAAAAACGGGAGCGTCGGGTGTCATTGTGCGAAACAGCCAAGGTATTTTCATTGCAGGAGCATCAACTTTCATACCGCATGTATCGTCGGCTGGAATGGCAGAAGCCCTAGCCATGCTGCATGGTCTAAAATTGGCATTATCCTTGGGATGCAATAATATTGAAGCTGAATCTGATAATACTGAACTTATTAAGCTATGTTCAGGGGAGGACCGTATTTGGAATGAATCAACGGCTATCTATACTGATATTATAGCCATTGCAAGTTCCATTGGAAGAGTGGAGTTTATGCATTGTGGGAGAGAAGCAAATAATGCAGCGCATGAGATATATAGAAACTGTTTTATTTCTAAAACTCATTGTAATTGGGTCGATGAACCCCCTAGTTTTCTCCTGCAAACTCTACTAGACGATGTAACTATTATTTGATTTGCAAAAGCAGCAAGTTTCAGACGCACTCTTTTCCTTACCATGATACCGAAGGGGACTGGAAGGTTTTTAATGAGGTGGCTTGCTAGCTTAATATAAGTGGTTTAAATTTCAAAAAAAAACTTTCAAAGTCGGCAAAAACAGTTGACGGACGACGCAAACTGCCGAAACGGGTCGGTTTGCGAAGTGTAGCACTCGGCAAACCGGTTTAACAAAATTTTTTATTTTAAAAAAGACGCCGCCGGCGCCGCGCTCGCCACCGCTTCCAATCAGGAGAGGGCTAGGGAAGAAAGAAGCAACGACGGCTGAGGGCTTCTCCACCACATCCAAGCCGCCGAAGGTCGGGGAAGATGAGCAACCTCTTCCATCAATCTTTCCGGCACTGGCCGTTTCCTCAAGATGCGCTCGGACAGGGTGATGTCCGTCCCGTCCTCTGGCGAGGCCTTGGAGGATCAAGCGCGCCCAGCCACGGAAGGCACGGAGGCTGACGTGTTGGTACCGGAGGCAGTAGGCGCGGGGTGTGCCGAAGCTGAAGATGCGGCCACCGCCGGCGCCACGCGGAGAGGAGGAGGAGAGGAGACCCAAGAGGCATGGAAGGCGATGATGGCGTCGTGGCGGAGCGTGCTGAGGAGGTGCACCTCGGAGTACATGCACACACAGCTGTGAGCTCCCAACCTCGTCCATCGATCAGGTCTGGGGCTGGTCGTGGCCTCGTGGGTGGTTGGGAGAGACGTGGAGACAAGGGAGAGAGAGAATGAGAGGATAAGGGGGAGAGAGGAGGGGGGAGGGGTGGGGGAGGATAAGGGATGAGGAGATATTTGGGCCATTGGATCTCAGAGGATCTAACGGTGGAGAGGCATGATCCGCATGACTCTGTTTTCGACCAATCAGGACGCGACAATTTTGCCGAGTGTCTTATAAAAAACACTTGGCAACTTTTTTACCTTCCACTTTCTCTCAAGAAGATCAAGCAAATGCATAAATTGAGGGACAACTTGTCCCTTGGCAAGGCAAGTTTTTTAACACACTAGTACGAAAAAGGCTACCACTGGCGCACTGGTTTTGCTACCAGTGGCGCACCTGCGTCATTGGTAGTGAAAATACCAGTGGCGCATCAATATGGTGCGCCATTGGTAGTCCCTTTAGTGTGACGCTGGTGTTTATGGGTTTAGGGTACTGGTGCGCCACTGATATTAATATTATGCACCACTAGTATGTTTTCTGTAATTTATTTTTTAGGAATACAACGTATTTATACAGGTATATCGGTTTAAATACAGATACAGTTTGCAAAACAGTATAAATAGACAAGATAGATCACATTATAACCGAAATAGACATAAGTGATCAACATAGTTGCAATTCATCACATTAGAACCGAAAATATTACAGAACTGCCAAATTATTACACAAGTGTACGTCTCGAGATCGAGTAGCTTATTGAAATTCAACATAGTACTGGCTAGCTCACTCCTCGTCGTCGTCGTCGTGGGTGAAATTTGACAAAATTAACCCTTTGGCGAAACTTCAGCCAAAAATAACCCTTTTTTGAATTTTTTTCTAAAACTAACCCTTTTGTGTGGCTCCCGCACCGGCGGCGCCACACGTGAAGGTGCAACGCCCCAGGCTGGGGAGCCACACCTCTGCCAGCGTGGCAAAGCGGGCCCTAGCCTTGGTTAAGTAGCGCCGGCAGCTCGGGCGCCACACCTGCTAAGTAGAATAGAGCGCGACGGTGAGTACTCCACCCGCAACCCCCATCCATTTCTGTTCTTACCCAGCCCGAGTCCCGCCCTCTCTCCCTCTTTCTCCGCCAACACACCCCCCACTCAAATCCATCCATTTTGGTGTGGTTTTTCCATGGATTTCGGCTCCCCTACGTGCAAGAAGGTACTCTCCCCCATCCTCCTTGTTTTTATCCAATAGAAATCTTCCAATTTGGAGACATTGTGTAGATCTTGGAAACCCTAGAATTTGAATATGAGGACAAATGTGTGGCTATTTGTTGATAATATTGGTCAATGTGTGTGGGTATGATGGATATGAAGTGTTGGGCTATTGATTGTAGGTTAGGGTTAGGGTTTTTGTTAGATGTAGTTAATGAGCTAGATTTAGTTAGGGTTAGTGCATAATGACTTGATTTAAAATTAAGATCAGTAAATTGATTTTGTTTGAAATGCATACTTAGTGCAATGTATCAATCATTTGATACATTCGGGTTGTTGTAAATTTATCGCAATTTCTTAGTGAGTAGTTTCTCATGTCGGATCTTGGTCTGCTTCGTTATTTTCTTGGGATTGAGGTTTCCTCCACTGTTGATGGATTCTTCATTTCTCAAGAACGGTATATTCAGGACTTGCTTACTCGTGCCGCTCTTTCTGATGAGCGTACTGTTGAGACTCCTACGGAGCTCAATATTTCTCTTCATCCCTCTGATGGAGATCCTCTCTCTGAGCCGACTCGTTATCGACATCTTGTCGGGAGTCTTGTCTATCTGGCTGTTACTCGCTCCGATATTTCCTATTCTATTTTATATTCTCAGTCAGTTTGTTTCTGCTCCCATTTCGGTCCACTATGGTCACCTTCTTCGTGTCCTACGATATCTTCGTGGAACGATCTCTCTTTGCCTCTTCTTTCCTCGTTCTAGCTCATTACAGCTCCATGATGCATGTAAAATGCATACATGAACTTTGCACTATAACACTTGTATTCCATTCATATTTGCATCATATAAGGGGTATATTACTGTTATTTAATGACTTTTGGTAATTAATAATGATTTGTCCTATTTATGAAATTAATCCTATGCAGGCAGAAAAACCCTATTTCTTTCCTTATTTATTTCATGGCCTTAACGATTTCACAATGAGCTGCAAATTTACGGGGATCATTTTTTTGGAAGGAGGAAGACCTCGGAACGAAGGAAGCAAGCAAACGGAGGCCGGAGGGCCAAAAGAGGGTGCCCCACGCGGCCGTTGTACCTGGCAATGTGGGCCCACCTCTTTTGGGCCTCGTGGCTCCGTTTGCGTCGATCCTTCTTCCCGAAGCTTCATCGTGACCTAAAAACTCCTATATAAAGAGCCCCCCGAAGAGTTTCGCAAGGAGGTGGCAGAGAAACACAAAACTAGAAATAGAGAGACAGAAGGCTACCGCCGAAGAAGATCGGAGGAGGGAAACGCCGCCGGAATCCACCTCCGGAGGGCTCCACCCCCCTCCGGCGTGTTCATCATCAACTTCTACAGCAAGATCATCTCATCTCTCCACTGTAAACTCTTGGCAAACATGATGTATGATGCAATATACTATTCCCTTGATCTATTGTGTCTCTCCAACTATGTTTGAGAAGTGATTTGTTCATGGCATTAGTGAAATAGTTCGTTGATTGGTTGCATACAAGTTTTGTTATCTTTTATGATTGTCTTGATGTACAATGTGTGAGTGCACGCATATGTTGGGGAATGCATGTAAGGTGATCACCGGTAAGGTAATGGAGTGAGGGAGACTTGGGAGGACATGTAAACCCGAGATCGAATCATGAAGTTACTCTATTGGGGGATATATATATATATGGGGGACCCTAAAACTTAAGGCTATGGTGGGACAATTATGTCGTAATAATTCTTGTGCTGCACATTTAATTGGCCATGAGATCCATCATAAGAGTTGTGTAATTTGCTCATTTACTTGGCTACACCTATTTATGGCTCCCTCCTAGAAGAAACAATTAAGACTAAAACATGTGCTTCACTAATTGTGACAACCACACGAATGAAATAACAATTGCCAGAACATTTGCTCCCTTGAGATATTTGCTACTTTAGATCCTTGCTAATTGCTACTTTAAGAAACTTGGATTAGAAAACTTGCTCTTAGAAACTTGTTGCTAGATAAACCTACTCCACATCACTTGCTTCCATTAGTTAGTTCCTTTCATACTCAAATTTATTGCTTTGCATAAAAGGCCATATAAGAGGGTTATAGGACTTTAGAGAATAGATAGTTTACCTTCAGCTCCTCGTGGGTTCGACACTCAAATACTTATCGAATTGTGCTCCAGTGATTCCTTGCTCTTAGGGATTATCAAGTACTTTTCTGGCGCCATTGCCGGGGAGCGTTGTGCTAAACTTTTATTCTTGTTTTCATTGCATACTAACATTTATTTCAAAACACAAAAAAATTATAAAATGGAAAATTATTATGAAAACACCTTGATAGCTGCTGAATTTAGAAAATCAAATGAAGGGAAAAGATTAGGAGGCTACATAGAGCTTCTATATAAAATTGCTAGTGAGCTGCTTGATTATCATGAGGAAGAAATTTGTTGCTCTAAATACTTTAGACACTTTGAATTCCAATGCCCTTCCAATAAATACGAACCTGTTCTTGCAACTTATCATACATGGAATTATGCTCACTTAGGGATGGAAGAAGTAGAGCAATTTGTTATTTTTATGGGAGCCTATGAATTATACACCTTCATTGATGAACATGAAACCTGCCCTATAGCTTCTCATTATAAAGTTTTTATTGCCAATCTCCTTGAAATTTGCATACGTGAATTTGATGAAAATATCTATGTTGTTGACACAAGGAAGAGCTTTGCCCAAGGTAGTACTGATGTTTTGCAGGAAGAAGATGACAAAAGCCTAAGCTTGGGGATGCCCGTGCAACCCCAAGAAGATGATGAAAATGATGAACAACTGGAGAATTAAGAGAAGGAACTTTCACCTTCACCACCTATGGATGAGGGTAACACTCAAGATTTTGCTAATGATAAACTTTGCTTTTATGACCCTGATGATGAGGAAGAATATCAACCTATGCCTAATGAGAACATTATTAATAATGATGAAGAATATGGTTTAGACATGCTATATGATAATGCTTTACATGATGATCCATTATGCCCATTAGATGATAAGTCTTTATATGGTGATTCTATTCAAAACTATGTGGTTATGTTTAACTTAGCTTGCAACTATTATGAGAGAGGAAGAGATAAGAATATCATTTATGTATCTATGTTATTTAAAATGCAAGCTGTTGATTATTATATGCATTGGTTACCTCAAGTTTGCTGTTATTTATTCATATATAAAACTCCAATGCATAGGAAGTGAGTTAGACTTAAAAGTAAATTGTTTAATATTTGGTGGTGTGTTCCTTATGCTTTAATGCCCTATTCAGTTTGAGCACACCTTTTTATCCTTAAAGCATGTAAAATAACTTTACCTACTGTTTTCTAACAATTATTTTAAGATTTTCACTTTACATAAAATTTTGGAAAGTAAATGAGAAGGATGAGCAATGGAGAAGTTGGGGTCGACCTTGAACATGTGTTGTTCATGCCAATGGAACCATTGCAAAGTCCCTATCATTAAAACTTTTCCCAAAGCTAAAACCAAATAAAAAGAGTAACGTCACCTTTGTATCTTGTTTTTCATCTTAAAAGGCAAGAATAACCTCTTTCGAGAGGTAGGATTAAACAATAGTGATTTGCTGTCCAGAAAACAGATTCCTGAGCTTCACTGCGAAAAATGTTAAAGATGACAGAAGAGGAATATTGACTTGGTATTTTACGACAGCAATCTTCATTTATTAATACAGAATTCATTAGTTCAAAGTTTTTTTAGTTTGAGCAACGTAAGTTCCTCTGAAAATTCACTCTTTACGGGCTGTTCAGTTTTGACAGATTCTGTCTTTATTTCGCATTGCTCTCATTACTTGTGTTTTGTGCAGCTCTTTTGATCAAGGAGCATTACACAACCGTAGTAACAGTAGCTAATGTTTAGAATCAATTCATGATATGTCTTTGCTGTACCTATGTGGATTTAATTTATGAAGGCACTAACCCCTCTAATCAAGTTTATGATGAGATAAATTTTAAGGTGGAAGAATTGAGGGTGATAAACAAAGATCAAGAGGGACAAAAACTCAAGCTTGGGGATGTAACCCCTAAGCTCACCCTACATACAAGAATTTAAGCTTGGGGATGCCAAGCCACCTCACTCCAACCATCTTGATACCAAGTAAGTAAGCCTAGCTATATGGCTATAAAGAAAGCGCTTTACGGGAGGCAACCCGGTTGTTTTTACTTTTGATTTTCTTTGTGTAGCAATAGCAATCATCTTTTATATCCATGTTGTTGATTATATTGCAAAGTTCATGTTAGTTTCATCACTTTCATACTCGAGGACGAGCATGAGTTAAGCTTGGGGATGTTGATGCATGTAAAATGCATCCATGAACTTTGCATTATAATTCTCATATTTCAATCATATTTGCATCATATAAGGGTTATATCACTGTTTTATAATGATTTTGGGGATAATTCACAGTTTCCCCATTTATTTGGAATTAACCCTGCACTGGCAGAAAAACCTATTTTCTATATTTTGATGTTTCAGGGACCCAAACGACGTCCAAATGAGCTGAAAATTTACGGGGATCATTATTTTGGAAGGAGGAAGACCTGGGAGCAAAAGAAGTCAACGAACGGAGGCCGGAGGGCCAAAATAGGGGGTCCCACACGGCTACAGTACCAGGCCGCGTGGGCCCACCTATTTCAGCCCTCGTGGCCCCGTTTGCGTCGATCCTTCGCCCTGAAGCATCCTCGTGACCTAAAAACGACTGCATAAATAGTCCCCCGAGGAGTTTCGCAAGGAGGCGGCGGAGAAACACAAAACCAGAAACAGAGAGACAGAAGGCTGCCGCCGGAGAAGATCGGAGGGGGGAAACGCCGCCGGAATCCACCTTCGGAGGGCTCCACCCCCCTCCGGCGTGATCATCGTCAACATCTACAGCAAGATCATCTCCATCTCTCCACTGTAAACTCTTGGCAAACATGATGTATGATGCAATATACTTTTCTCGTGATCTATTGTGTCTCTCCATCTATGTTTGAGAAGTGATTTGTTCATGGCAATAGTGAAATAGTTCGTTGATTGGTTGCATACAAGTTTTGTTATCTTTTATGATTGTCTTGATGTACAATGTATGAGTGCACGCATATGTTGGGGAATGCATGTAAGGTGATCACCGGTAAGGTAATGGAGTGAGGAGGACTTGGGAGGACAAGTAAACTCGAGATCGAATCATGAAGTTATGTCTATTGGGGGATATATGTGAGACCCTAGAACTTAAGGCTATGGTGGGACAATTATATCTTAATAATTCTTGTGCTGAAAATTCAATTGGCCATGAGATCCATCATAATAGTTGTGTAATTTTCTCATTTACTTGACTACACCTATTTATGGCTCCCCCCTAGAAGAAACAATTAAGACTAAAACATGTGCTTCACTAATTGTGACAACCACACGAATGAAATAACAATTGCCAGAACATTTGCTCCCTTGAGATATTTACTACTTGAGATTCTTGCTACTTGTTACCTTGATAAAACTGCTCTAAGATACTTGCATTAGAAACTTGTTGCTAGATAAACCTACTCCACATCACTTGCATCCATTTGTTAGTTCTTTTCATACTCAAATTTATTGCTTTGCATAAAAGGCCATATAAGAGGGTTATAGGGCTTTAGAGAATAGATAGTTTACCTTCATCTCCTCGTGGGTTCGACACTCAAATACTTATCGAATTGTGCTATAGTGATTCCTTGCTCTTGGGGATTATCAGCATTACAGAAAAGGTCCAAAAATGAAAGTGCTCAGAAAAATCTGAAAAAATTACAGCAATTCTAAAACGCCAGAAAACTCCGGGAGCCAAAAGGACAGGTCTGGGGGAGGCCCAGAGCCCCCACACGACCCCTCCGCGCAGTTTGGGCTTGGTGGCGCCCAGGGGTGGTGAGGGCACCTCGTGCACCGCATCGCGTCGCCTCTTCGCCTATAAAGACCCTCCTTACCTAAAACTCACGGGAGAATCGACGATTTCCCCAGAAAAGTTCCAGAGCTCCGCCGCCATCAGAAACCCCAATCCGGGGGACAAAAGTCTCTGTTCCGGCACCCTGCCGGGATGGGGAATTGTCCCCGGAGCCTTCTCCATCGACGCCACCGCCTCCATCATGCTCCGTGAGTAGTTCCCCCATGGACTACGGGTTCTTGGCTGTAGCTGGTTGGTACTCTCTCTCCCATGTTGTTGAATATAATAGTCTCATGAGCTGCCGTACATGATTGAGATTCATATGATGTAATCGGTGTTGTGTTTGTAAGGATCCGATAAATTGTGGAATTATGATCTGTGGTATTTAATATGTTGCATGGTCTCCGGTACTTGTGGTTACCTTGATCAAGTAGTTGCCTGTATCTCCAAGAGGGAATATTTATGCTAGATAGTGGGTTCAATCTCCAGTAATCTGGGTGAGTGACAGCAACGCCTAAGGTTGTGGATGTGTTGTTGCCACTAGGGATAAAATAACCTGGGGAGTATACTCCACCTCTCTCTCTGTTTTTATTTTATTTTGTTTTGTCTAGTTTACTTTTGTCTAGTTTTATTTTGCTTAGTTTATTTCTGTTTAGTTGTGTTTTGTTTAGTTTACTTTTGTTTAGTTTTATTTTTCTTATATACCCAAAAATCCATAAAAATTAAAAAACCGAAAAATCCAAAAAAAACTGGTGCTATGGAAGAACATGCTAGAACCTCTATGTTTATGGAAGTTAAAGAATTATATATAAAATATAGAGAATCAAGAGAGGGTAAAATCATGAGAGGCATGTTAAAAAAGTTAAATCAAATTGCTGAAATTTTGCTTGAACGCCTTGATATAAATTGTTGCTCTGAACAACATAACAAACATTTTAAATTCCAATGTCATTTTAGTAAAGAACCTTTAATTACAAACTATCATTGTTATAACTATGCTTATCTGGGAGCTGAACAAGTAGAACAATTTGTTACATTTGTGACAGCTTCTGAGATAGATTACTTTATGGCTAGAAATTATGAAACCTGTGTTGCTTGTAATAAACTTAAAGAGACGGTCTCTTTTATTCTTGATTATTGCCTAGAAAATTTCAGCAATAATTATTATATCATTGATTATAAAGAGAGACTCATTAATGCACAAGAATGTACTCACAATTTGCAGGAACCTGTGGAAGAAGAAATTGCTGAAGCTGAAAGCTCATTGGATGAAAAAGAGGAGGAGAGTGATGAGCAAAAGGAGGAAGAATGGATTAGCTACCCATTCCTACCTTCTATTGAGAGTAACTCTTTAACTCTTACATTATTTGATCACCCTCCATGCTTGCCAAAGGAGGATGAATGTTATGTTCCTGTGGATTCTATTGAAATATTCCCTATGAGTAAAAGTTGTGAGAATAATTATGGTACTGTTATTTATGAAAATCCATGCTATTTTGATAAGTCTTATGATAATCCTCTTTTTATTCCTAATTTCGAAATGCATGGTAATGAGAAGGTTTGCTTAGAAAATGTTTATGATAAAGCTCTAGATGATGGTCCTATATTGCTTGATAATATTGTGTATTCTACTATTGAAAATGTGATTGGAGGGATCTTGACTTTATCTAGATGGAGTCCCATACCTCTTGAGAGTGATCAATCATCTTGTTATAAAATGTTTAAAAGTGGGTTTGAAAGTTTTAATCCCACTATTTTTTAGCTTGATAAAAATTATGTGTTTGTAGATCATGAAAAGCATGCTTTATGTGATAGTTATATTGTTGAGTTTGTTCATGATGCTACTGAAAATTATTATGAGAGAGGAAAATATGGTTGTAGAAATTTTCATGGTACTAAAACACCTCTCATGTTGAAAGTTCTGAAGTTATTTTTGTTTTATCTTCCTATGCTTGTCACTTTATTCTTTATGGATTTATTTGTGTACAAGATTCCTATGCATAGGAAGTGGGTTAGACTTAAATGTGTTTCGAATTTTCTTCTTGATGCTCCTTTTGCTTCATTTTCTATTTTTATGTGAGCATCATTAATACTATCAAGCCTAGCTAAAAGGCATTAAAGAAAATCGATTAAGGGAGGCAACCCATTTTATTTTCTATAATTTCTCTTTTGTTGAGTCAAGGAGGGTGTTTACTTCTGTAGCAACTCCTTTGTATCTTTACTTTTTCGCATCGTTGTGCCAAGAGCAGTCTCTAATGATAAGATGATGCTAAATTTTGATTGCTACGCAGGAACAAATTTCTGCTGTTCACTGTACGAAATTCCTAAAATCACCAGAATGTGAATTAAATCTGAAATTTTTTGTGCGTAATCACATCTTTCGTTAGTTCAACGTATTTCGATATGAGCCCTGTAAGTGCCTCGAAAAAATTCATCTTTACTGGCTGTTCTGTTTTGGCAGATTATGTCTCTGTTTTTATGCATTGTCTCCTGTGGGCTTTAAGCAAGGCTCTCTAACATGGAGGGCTGTAGCTAATGTTTTATTGAGTTCTTGCAATTTGTCACTACAGAACCAATGTGGATTAAAGTTTTTGAGTACTAACCCCTCTAATGAGAATTACGTTGAGTTTGATGTGGCGGAAGTTTTCAAGGGTCAAGAGAGAAGAGTGATATAATATGATCAAGAAGAGTGAAGAGCTTAAGCTTGGGGAGGCTCCCATGGATCTCCCCAACATATTTCAGGAAGACTCAAGCATCTAAGCTTGGGGATGCCCAAGGCATCCCCTTCTTCATCGGCAAAATTATCAGGTCATCTATAGTGAAACTATATTTTAATTCTTTCACATCATATGTGCTGTTCTTGGAGCGTCTGTGTGCTTTTATTTTTAGTATGTTATTTTTATTTTCTGATCATATCAATGTCGGATCCTAGCTATCTTGTTTGGGAGAGACACGCTCCGCTTTTTCTTGGAATACTCTTGTTCTTCACTTATATCTGTTGAGTATTCAATTTTCTCACTGTTTAGCTTCTAGCTCTTGGTTTTCATGTATCTCTTGTTCAGAGCTATTAGTTATTTTGTAGAAAGTACTCTCTTGCTTCAGTTATATTTGTTTGGAGAGTTGCTTGGTTGATGTGTTGGTTCAGAAAATGTTGCGTGTGGTAATGGTATAACGAAAAACTTGCATAATCTTGTAGATCTTGAACTTTGATAACCTGATTCTTTGCAAACATTTTGAGGCATTAAGTAGTAGATGGTGAAGCTTGCTGGTTAATTAAGTTAAGATCATTAGTGGATTGTTGTCTTTAAGCTTGTACCGTACTACAAACTCTACTAAAATTGTTGAAGGTGTAGTTGAGCTTGATAGCTTTCCATGTCTAAAGGTAATTCGTAATAACTAGGTTGTGTGAAGGTCGAGGGATCTAACGGGGGTACTTGTGCCGCCGTGAACGGCCCTTCTTGGAGTAAAAGTTTAATCATGTTCTTAACGTTTAAACTGCTAGTTGTTTGTAATAAGCTTGTGAGTTCTTTTTGACTAATGTTGAGCTACGGTTTTTGGTACTTCCACCATCCAAATTTGCTAGCCTCTTCGGTGCCGTGCATTGCCCTTTTCTCAGAATGAGAGTTGGTGCATACTTCGCCAGTACATCCAAAACCCGTGGGAGGACTTCCTCTTGTTCTCCTACACATAAGCCCATACATCTTTCTCAAAACAGCCACCATACCTACCTACCACAGCATTTCCATAACTGTTTCGAGATATATTGCCATGCAACTTCCATTTTACATTACATGACTTGTTGTCATTTATCATTTATATATTGCTTTGCATGATTCCATACAGCTGATGTGTGGTTTACCATGTTATGCTAGATCATTGCACATCTTGCTACACTGACAGAGGCATACAGTTTTATACATCATGTTTTGTTCATTATGAGTTATTTGCACCAAAAAGTATGTCATCATATTAGAGTGTTGCCCCTGCTAGAAAAGAGCCATGGAGGCCATCGAAAAGAGAAACAGAAAATAAAAAAAAGAATAAAGAAAAGGGGGTAACACTACTATCCTTTATCAAAGTTGTGCTCATGTTTAGCAACTACAGTTTCATAGTTATCATATTTGTTCTCATGTTTAGCACCTATGCTCCATTTGAGAGAGTTTTCATGTTTTACTAGTATAACTATGTGGGGAATATTATGTTATAGAACTTGGGTTGTATATTCCAATGATGAGCTTCCAAAAAAGTGCTCTAGGTCTTCGTGAGCAACCAAGTTGGATGCACCCCCACTAGTTCCATTGGAGAGCTTTCATACACTTATAGCTCTATGTGCATCCGTTGTGTGGCAATCACTACTCCTTGCATAGCTTCGATTATAAGACTTCCTCTTGTCTAATGATCACTTATAGCTTTGTGAGACTTTCTTCCATTGGCCTTCCAAACCTCCATTAACGTTCTTTTTGTCATAACATCCTGGTGCCAATACTAAATTCTTACGCTCACCGGTTGAGTAGGCCTCGAAACAGTTGATTCATGACGTTCATGTTTACTTTTACTTGACAGTGAAAAATTGCTTGATGCTTGGAATTGAAGGATAGAACTCCTACACTGGATACTTAAAACATCTATAATGAACCTTGTACGGTTTCATGTCTTTAAAGCAATCATTCATGAAAACTTTTAGCTTGTTTAACTATCTTGCTTTATTTTATCTCTTATTTAATATCAATTATAGACATTTGCTTTGAATGATTTGATATTAGCTCATGTGCCTTACAATACTATTTGATCAAGATTATGATGCTAGCATGTTACTTCAAAAATTATATTGTTTTATCGTTTACCTACTCGAGGACGAGTAGAAACTAAGCTTGGGGATGCTGATACGTCTCAAACGTATCTATAATCTTTGATGTTCCATGCATGTTTTATATCAATTGCCACATGTTTTATATGCACTTTATATCACATTATGACATTTATTGGACTAACCTATTAACAAGTGCCACAGTGCCAGTTTCTGTTTATTATGTCTGTGCATTGCAGAAAATGTCCAAAAATGAAAGTGCTCAGAAAATTCTGAAAAAATTACAGAAATTATAAAACGCCAGAAAACTCTGGGAGCCAGAAGGACAAGTCTGTGGGAGGCACAGGGTCCCCACACGAACCCCTCCGTGTGGTTTGGGCTTGGTGGCACCCAGGGGTGGTGAGGGCACCTCGTGCACCGCCTCGCGTCGCCTCTTCGCCTATAAAGACCCTCCTGACCTAAAACTCACGGGAGAATCGACGATTTCCCCAGAAAAGTTCCAGAGCTCCGCCGCCATCCGAAACCCTAATCCGGGGACAAAAGTCTCTGTTCCGGCACCCTGCCGGGACGGGGAATTGCCCCCGGAGCCTTCTCCATCGACGCCACTGCCTCCATCATGCTCCGTGAGTAGTCCCCCATGGACTACGGGTTCTTGGCTGTAGCTAGTTGGTACTCTCTCTCCCATGTTGTTCAATACAATACTCTCATGAGCTTCCGTACATGATTGAGATTAATATGATATAATCGGTGTTGTGTTTGTTGGGATCCGATAAATTGTGGAATTATGATCAGTGGTTATTTAAGATCTTGCATGCTCTCTGGTACCTTGATCAAGTAGTTGCATGTATCTCCAAGAGGGAGTATTTATGCAAGATAGTGGGTTCAGTCTCCCGTAATCTGGGCGAGTGACAGCAACGCCTAAGGTTGTGGATGTGCTGTTGCCACTAGGGATAAAATAACAATGCTATGTCTACGTTCATTTGTGTTGTTTACATTACGCACAATTCTTAATGCAATAATCTGTTGTTTGCAACTTAATACCAACGGGGAACACGGATGTCAACCTGGTGGATTATTAGTCATATATGCGGTTGGATAACGGTCTATGTATTATGTTGTAATGCCCGATTAAATACTACAGTAAATTTTATCTTATCATAATATGCATTGTCATGCCCTCACAATTTTATCAATTGCCCAACTGTAATTTGTTCACCCAACACATGTTATTTGTTTGGAGAGTTACCACTAGTGTAGATAGCTGGGAAGCCCGGTCCATCTGTAATCATCATTGCTTTCCTGTCAACTCCACGCAAGCAATTATTTTCTGGTGCTATTGCTTCTGTGTTACTGCTACCGTTGCTCTCATATTACTGCTGCTTTCACATCACGTTTGTTACTAGTGTTTTCTCAGGTGTGCTGGAATTGACAACTCCGCTGCTAAGCCTTATAAGTATTCTTTGTCTCCCCTTATGTCGAATCAATAAATTTGGGTCTTACTTCCCTCGAACACTGTTGCGATCCCCTATACTTGTGGGTCATCTGGGGGGGTGTGTTAGAGAGATATTTGTATATTGTAGTTTTCCGATTAGCTAGGGGGCTACCTGCATATTTGACACCTATACATATAGTATATATTGTGGCCTTTGGCCCCTCTGGAATACAAGTCGCATCTAAGGTCTCGAGTTCGAGTCCTGACTTTTGCAATTTATCCTAAAATTATTGTTGTCCCCCCTTTGTCTCCACGTATAGGCCTCTTGAGCCTGTGAGACTTTTCTATTCACGTGTTGACTTTCTCTTCTCCCGTCACACGTGAGAGGGCGTGTTGAATTGTATAAGTGGATTGCCTAGCCCTTCCCATAAGTTGACTCTTGGTTGTGCTGGCTAGTGCATGAAGCTTGACAAAATTAACTGTTTAAATTCGTACTGGACTTGAGTGTGTGGCGCAGGAAAAACATCTGCAGGTTTTGAATTAGGTAGGAAGATGTATCCAGAAATTTCGAGGTAACTGCCAACAGTGAAGAGAACTGTCAGCAGTTCAGGGTTCGTTAACTCCTGAATCTAGCCATTAGGTAGGAAGATGCGTCCCAAAATTTGAAGGCATCATCCAAGATAAGTGTTGAGTTAAGGATTAGGGTTCAAGGTACCTCCAAGATAAAAAGCTGTGGCTGCACCTGGGTCACCAAGCAATGGCATTGGCTCAGATCCATCTTGAGCGCTGGACAAGAATAACCACGGATGGCAGGGGCAGAAAGCCCAAAATTGGTGGAAGTTATTCAGTTTGTGTTTAACTAGTCGTTGGATGGATTGGTCTCTATTTTTTTTAACAATGCATCTCCCAGTTAACGATTATTAGTAAGTGATAGAAAGCAACAGAACGAGATTCTGATTGTCATGCCACAATCAAATCACGACCTGATTAGCAGAGATATGGAAAGGTGCTAGATTTTCACAAATTAACACTGCCATTGCAACTGTCCCTTAAGATGTCTAAGATTTCCTCGGAACAAAAATAAGCATTGTATGTAGGAGGGCAGACATTGCGCAGGAAAAAAGCATCTACATACAGGTTTTACATTAATACACAGAGCTGGTTGCCAAACATAAAGACAACTCTATTAACAGTGGAGGCTTGTTTATCCAATCACTGGGCGAATTAGCTTTTTTCTTCTTTTAACAAGAATGGCATCTCCCAACGAGCGATTAGCATGCACGGCAACAACTATAACCGTAAGCGAAGACAGCCTGATTGGGGGAACACAGGCATGAAAAGGTGCTAAATTTTTCGCAGATTAACAGCGGAACGGGTCGAGAAATTTGCGTAGGTGGGTGGGATTTGAGTATCGCTCGACGGAAACAATTTGGTGCCTCTGAAACGACAAGGTTGCGGGCTGGGTTCCACACCTGAGTCCTGAGACGGGCAGACAGCGGGGACGCGACGAGGAAGGGCGGGAACCGCGGCGGCGGCAGGGCACGCGCTGGTACGCTCTGGGACAGACAGATACCGCCTTGGGTTGGGTTTTTATCCTTTCCTGGGTTGGGTCGGTAGGTCGGGACTCGGGATACTCTGGCGAGGAAGAGGAAAGAAATACGGATTCGCAATCTCCCGGCGACTAACATAGGCGAGAGAATTACGCTAAATAAAAAAAATCATATTTTTAGCCAGTGTCAAATAAGAAATTCTCTTAACATAAGTACACACGATGTTTTTTTTTCTGACACCCTCGACACGGAGAACCATGCGTTGTGTGATCGATGTGTTGGCACGCCACCACGCCTTGGCTGGCCTACATGACTAGACGCATGTAGAGAGAAAGCTGAATAACCTTGACATTCCATCGTTGCTGAGTGCGATGCTCCCTCGCACCGACTCCTGTACTCACTCCGTTCCATATTAAGTATCTGTACTAAATTAGTGATATTTAATATAGATTGTATCAAATAATTGGCACTTAATATGAAACAGAGGGTATTATTTTATCATTTAATTTCTGTTTTTCTTTTGTAAGTTGCGATCAAGGGAATAAGATGGCGATTGGATACTTACCGTGGGAAGTAGCCGTAGGTAGGTGCAGCCATTTGGTCTGGTCGACATGTCTCGATGGTAGTTGCAATTGTAACCCTTTCGTGTGTGAGCACGTGTTCCATGTGGTTGTTGCGCGTACTCTGATCATACATGTGTCTGAGTGCCTGTTTGTTTGAGCTGCAGCTGAACGACAAGCAGCTGGAGCTGGTAGATTCTGAGAAGCAGCTGGAGCTGGATAGCTAGTGAAATGTAAAACTGTTGTTTGGCACCTGGCTGATGGACATAGAGCTGGTGGTGAAAGTCTGTCATACCCTTAGATGATTAAGTATTGATCTGACATGATTTAGATGATTATATTTTGTATTAGCTCAAATAATATGGTTAGCATATATTTGTAAGCTACAAATATTTTAATATCTGTTAATAAATGATTATAATAAATAAATCAGGACAAATATATTAATATTTGCTTATAAATGATTATACTCGATCGATAGGGGCTAGCGATCAATGGATGCACGGATTTCCCAAAAGGAATACAACGACACCTTCCACTAGCTAGCTATGACGCGCTTAATTAATTGGGCTCATGAACGCCAGCATCACTCTAGGTCGGAGATGAACATAGAAGGGGCTCATCTGTTCCATCGTTCAACGCTGCTCCACGACGGACAAAGAGGCACCCAGCTCTTCCTACCAGTTGTGGCGAGGCGGCGAGGCGCGGCGAGTTCCGGCCGGCGAAGATACCGGCGGCGCGGCCGGGGAGGCTGGCGGCTTGCGAACCCTAGCCGCCATTCTTGTCGTGTGCGTGCCGCTCGGAAGGAATAGGGAATGGAAATGATTTGGGGCAGTTTTCTGAAGCGTTTTCTATGTGGTGGCAATTGACCGTAAATAAGTCGAACGCCAGGGGCAGTGCAACATACCGGTTCGTTTTAAAGTTTGAAGCTGCGCGATGCTGCGGGAAGTGCCTCCCGAGTCCCGACGTGCTTGTGGGCTTCAAGTGCAAATAGGATAGAGCTAAATACACCAGAGGCCCCAAAAGTTGTCTATGATGTGCAAACTAGTCCCACTACTTGCAAAATGGGGTCAGGTGGTCCCAACAGTTGTCCATGATGTGCAAAACTAGTCCCAATCCTTCTGACACCGACACGTGGCGGTGTTTTTTGCGAAAACAACCCTATTTATTTTCTGTATAGTATATGTGTCCCATCTGCCTGCTTGCCCATATTGGTCCCACCTGACAGTGAAGGATGAATAATTGAAATTATATGCACAGGTTCGGAACTCGAACTCGCGCAGTCCGATCGTGCGCAACGGTTGTTTTGTATGAAAACCAAACCATTTCTTTTGTTATTCAATATAGTGCATGTGACGTGGTGGCAGGCGTGCTACAGTGACCTGATCATGCTCTTTTTCGGTTTTTTCTCGTGCTACTGCTGGCTGCCGCTCGTGCCCGTAAGCTTAGGCTGGTGCCAACGCAGGCGAGAGGCCGGGCGATACCTCCCGCTGTCGGGCGATAGTGAGGCGAGAGGCGGGCGAGACGGGAGCGGTGGGCGGTGGATCCGTCGCCGGGCGGGAGTGGCGCTACCGCCCCACTACAGCCCGCACGGCACCATGGCGCGGACGAGAGCGAGGCGAGAGGCGGGCGAGAGCGGGGCGACGCGCTGGCGACTGCAGGCGAGAGAGAGGCGAGAGGCGGGCGTGAGAGGCTGACGTGTGGGTCCGCCTGAAAAAAAAGGTAAGGAAAAAAGGTGATGTGGCTATAGCCTGGGACTACAGCCCATGCACTGACACCGTGAGGTGAGAGTGGGGTAAGAGTGCGGTGAGAGTAGGGATAAAATCTGACGTGACGGGCGATAAAATCTGGAGAACGCTAGGTCGAGTCTGGACCTTGCGCATATAGTTTTAATTGTTTTATCCCTAGCTGATAGGTGGGCCCAATATGGACAAGCAAGCAGATGGGACATATATATTATATAGAAAATAAATCGGGTTGTTTTCGCAAAAAAACACTGCCACGTGTCGGCGTCAGAACCATTTGAACTAGTTTTGCACATCATGAACAACTTTTAGCACCATCTGACCCCAATTTACAATTAGTGGGACTAGTTTGCACATCATAGACAACTTTTGGGACCCGTGATGTATTTAACTCAATAGGATAAGCGCTTCAGCTTTTGACAACTCAAAATAAAGTGTTTGGCTGGGCTTGTGATTTTAAGGTGCTAAAAGATGTAGAAGCTCCAGCCCCAGCCCAAACAAACAAGCCCTGAAACTGATTCGGTTCTGTCTTTGTGCCCCTCATCTGATCAGACTGATCTGTAGAGGGATACTAGTTCAAAGCGGTTAGAGTGCACGTCTTTTATATTGCGTTTCATTTATCTAATAATATCTTTTTCACCGCCGTTTTACCTGACACCTAATATGGTGAAGTCGGAGACAACAAGGCGATTTTATTAATTTTCGCATGATCGCTTGACCAGAATAGGAAGAGGCAACAACCTTCTTGTGTTCGATATTAAACCTCCAGGCGTTCTTGTGGAGAAGAAGCCGTGTACACTAGGCGTATTAGGCAGCACTATAAATTTGCATGTACAATGTGTTTTTAGGTTAGATCATGTTTTAATATTAAGCTTTCTGTTAAACTGTTGAACCAAGTTTGTATTGATCTGGAGTTTTTACTGCTGAAAGTCAAGTGCTATCTGTCGTTCCATTGGGAATGATAGATTGCTTCGTGGTCGACGATTACATGCGTAAGTATATGGTGTTGCGAATATCCATAAGGATAAAATTTGTCGCATTGGCAACGGGGGAACAGCCTGAAAGTTTGTGAGTGCCTCAGAATTTATCCAACAAATTCTTCATCGACACCACTGGCTCGTTGAGAAGGTCGGGCATCCCCTTATCACGCGCAAATTTCTACACTTTACAAATTGTGTCTAAACGTTTGTTTCATTAATCCTATGCTCGCCTAATGTCTAAATAACGTATTCTATCTGTATTGCTCTAGACGATTGAATCTTCACATAGCAGGAATAGTGTTTAGGCGTTCACGTCCAACATGAACAATATGGGTCACTTGGTTGGAATACGGCCAATCAGGATTTGGACCGGGTTAACATGCACAAATTAAACGGGCAATCGGGACATGTACCAGGGGTAACATGGACTTGTAATAATACAGCCAATTAGGACATGGACCGGCGTAATCGTGCACTTGTTGGAATACAACCAGTCGGCACAAATGGTCAATCAGAAGCTAGTATTCTGACTTTTCCATGTAGGAACTCATCCAAACAATTTCGTAGATCGTTGTCCTTCAAAACTTTTGTAGATAACAAAACCGTGGAAACTAGTATTTGGACGTTACATGTGGATCACTTGTTGGAATACGGCCAATCAGAACATGGACCGGGGTAACATACACTTGTTAGAATAGGCCAATCGAGATCTGACTGGTGTAACGTGCACTTGTTGTCAAGTTGGGCTGCAACGCTGTACAAGCTTTTACGAACAACAAAAAACGTGGAAGTAACCTTGACCACTTGTAGTAAAGATTCTATTTTCTATAAATGCACCTATGTATCGACATCAGCAACAATTCTCTAAAACTCAACTGCCGCTCAGCTAAGGAGGGCGCGTACCGGTTCGCTCCGGGAAAAAGGGATCGCACGAGGCGATCTAGGAGGCGAACGAGGGATCCCTTGCGTGCCACCGGCGGCGCTGCCGGTTCCCTCTCTCTCCGTCGTCCGCTCCGGCGGCGGGAGGGAGTGGGAACCTCGGGTCTGTCCGCTAGGCGGGTGCGTGGTAGGGTTAGGGTTGTGGGAGGCGCTGCCGAGGCCGTTGCGGTGGCGTCGCGTCCGAATAAATCTCTCCGGGCACCGTTGATGACTCCCAAGTGCAGGAGATCAATTGTAGTACCTTTCGATTAGAAAACGTTGTCGAATCCACGAGGAGCTGAAGGTATTGGTTAACAAGAATGATAAATAAAACAATGAAAGATGCAAGTGTTTTTGGAATTTTTGGTTGTATGGATGCGAGAGAGTAAAAATGCAGAAAATAAATGGTAGCAAGTGAAAGCTCTCAAAGAGACAAAGCCCAATCCTCTATGTGGCAAGAGGACAAGCTCAAGTGATGTGTAACTTATATGTGGAAAACGTTCCCGAGGGAGGCATGGATATTGCTAGGCATAGAGATTTATTAAACAACATGTTGAATATCTTGTCAAGTTTTAATCTTCTTTGGACGCAGCCAATGTTAAGTAAAGCTAAATAAATAAACTAAACCCCTTATGATGGATCATGTGGCCAAGGAAATGACTGCACAAGAATTATTAAGACAAAAAGTCCCAGCATAGCATTACACTCTAAGGTCCCCGATACGAATACCCTCATAATGCAGCTTCATGACTCGGTCATGGGTTTACATGTCCCCCCCAAGTCTCCCTCAATTCATTACACTACGGTGTTCTCCTATGAGCCCATAAAGGTGAAGTGTTGTGCAGTCGACGTTCACACATCACCATCATAGAATCACATAAAAGATAAACACTTGACAAAATACCAACACATGTCATATATAAATCATTGCCAATTTATTCTATGCCCTCAGGAACATACGGGAACTACTCACAACGTGCAAACATGATGATATTCAGTGGCATAAATGGTACAACACAATCTGAAAATATAACTTCACCTCCAAATAATGACAAGTACTCGATCACAAACATGAATAAGAGCACAAGACAAGTATCTAGGGTATAGCAACTCTCAAACTACGAGGGGAACGGAGTGGATCACGGAGATGATGATGGAAATGGTGCTGGTATTGGTGATGGTGATGATGTAGAGGCCTCCTCCCACGCCAAGGAGGAGAGATGATGACGATGACGATGATTTCCCCCTCCTACGGAGCTCCGAAGCAGCAAGATCTGATCCCCCTCGGAGGGAATCAGGAGTTCCGCCGCCGCCACCTCGGATGGACTTGGAAAAATTAGGGCGTAGGTTTTTGGCCGAGACGAAGGCGTGTTAAAAGGCCCCGAGAGAGGAAGTGCCGAGGCTCCACTTAGTGGGTCCCACGTGGCCAGATTCCTTGGCCGCGTGGGCCCCCCTCTTTTGGGCCTCGTGGCTCCTCTTCCTTCGATCTTCTTCCCATTGTTGTTCTCCCGATGAAAAACCAGCTGTGCAATTTTCCTTTTCTTATTTGGGTCCTTGTAGCTCCTGAAACATTAAAAACAAGAAAAAGGAGGTTTTCTGCCCCCCAGAAATTAAATACCAAAATAGAGACTTTGTATGAAAGTCCCATAAATCATCTAAAACATGTAAAAATAATGCTATAACAATGCCAATAACATTCTAATATGATAATATGAGTTATATAAATGATGATATAAAATGCACGTATCAACTCCCCCAAGCTTATACCTTTACTCGTCCCCGAGTAAGTAAGGACATAGATCATTACATGCATCAATGGACTTATGGTTGATAAATAAATACGAGCATTGTATCATCATCATATTCAATTGCAATGAAAGATTAATGAACTAAAACTCATACACATGAGGGCAACATAAGTAGAAGCTCTAGCAATCACCCCTTACTTTTGAAAGCAATTAACCATTGTATGTTGGACAATTGAATCATACTCTTTTTCACATGCTTTTGCTCCTTATGGCAAGCATTATAATATTTTATACTTTGCTGAAATTTAAGGACAAGATAAACTCTCATTGGATAATAAGTTTAAAGAAGACAAATGAAAAGATAGATATAAGATTGTTTGCAACCTTGCTTCACTAGTAGCTAGTGCAAACTTTAGTCATGGATCTTTCAATCAAGTTCTTATGCTCAGCTCAACCTTTACCTTACACTTTCCATGGCTAACTGAATTTTTAGGTGCGTTCCTTTTCATTCACTTTCCAAGATCATAAGTATTGAAATGTCCATGATTTGTTAATTTGCTCAAAAGATACTAGATTCTAACAAGAGTGTTTCATATCCTTTTCATTAACCCTTCCTAACTTTTTATCCTACAAGACTATATCTCAACCTTAAACTATTGATTTTCAAGTCATATTGACTCATTTTCTATACTTATTTTATAATGAGATAATTCTACAATTGTCCAACACACTCAAGTTAATTAAATTCAAGGCAAGATGTGACTGAAACCCCTAAATATGCCATGCTCATTTGCATGAGTTACCCATAAATCTCCAAACAAGAGAATCATGGATGACACCATACTTTAATATTCATTGATAAACCACAAGATAGGAATGCATGATAATGCCCCATGAGCTCACACAAGCCTAAAAGAGATTGATAAGTAAACGACAAAAGCAAACTACAATATGACTAGATAGATATGATAAACTAGTAAAGATAAAGGCTAGGCTGAACTCCCCCAAGCTTGACGTTTTGCTAGAGCCTCCTCTGCTGCAGCTTCTTCTTTATCATATTCCTCCTTCCATTCCGCCATCTTCCATGGGAAAGGCCTTCCATCATGGAAGGATGTAGGTGGATTATTATACCTGAGGGTAGCAACTTCTGCAATCTTCTTCTTCATACTCGCAGTTCTGGTTCTCTACATCCCACATAAAGCATTGGATCCTGTCCAACTTTTCGATGACGTCCTTGTATCTTTCCTCCAGATCTTCGAGCCTCTCCTTGTACTCTTCAACCTTCTTCTCCAGCTCTAGGTTCATGAAGTGATGAGCATCAAGGCTGCGTTCAACAACAGTGCCATACCTGAAGGTCTTATCCTCCAGATCATCCAGCCTTTCCTCCACCGTACCGGTGGTCTTGGGAGCCTTCACCTCCTCCACGAGCAGCACTCCCTCCTTGAAGGACAAGCTCTTCGGCAGAGTCATCATAGAGTTGAGGTAGTGGTTCACAACACCTCCCTCGGGGAGGCTCTCCCCCTCTTGGTTGGATCCGGAGCAAGACATGGCTAAAAACCATGAAAGACAAAAACAGCAAAAGCAAAGATCGCTCGAGAACGCTCGGTGCGAGATTAGATCAACGATAAGGGGTATATATTGACTGTTTTTAGATCAAGACGAAGCGTCAGAGACGAAAACGAGACGAAACGGGACTCCGAGGGGCAAAATGAGTGGGCCCATGCGGCCAAAGAATCTAGCCGCGTGGGACCCCCTCTTTTCCTCCTCGAGGCTCCGTTCCTTCCAAGTTTCTTGACCCACACGTTAATTTCCATAAAAAATGACTCCCGTAAAATTTTACGCAATTCCGAGAAACTTTCCAACACAAAAATTACCTATTAATGATTTTGGGTTTCTGAAACTGCTGAATTCTTCGCAATTACCTCCTCCGGTGTTTGTAAATTCAACTCCTCCACCTTTCTGATGAAGCTCCTTCCTGCAATATAATGTTGTCGGAGAACTGTCCCAGGAACTGGGTGTGTCTCGAGAAGGATCGAGTAAGGGGCTGAACACGGAATCAAACAACCCTCAACGTGCTCCGGCGACGATGCTCGTCGGACTCGCTGCGGGACAGCACTACAGAGATGGAACGCTCGGTCTTACCCAGGTTCAGGGCCCTCTTGTGGAGGTAAAACCCCTACGTCCTGCTTTGGTGTATTGCACTGCTTGGAGAGTTCACAGTACAAGGAGAGCTTGTCGAGCTCGAGGTGGCTAACAATGGCTACTTGCTAGTATTCAGATCTAGGGTTTGGTCTAAGCTCCCAGATTCCGAAAACCAAACCTTTGCTTGAGCGGCTCCCCTCTCCTTTTATAGGCGTCTCGGACCTCTTCCGCCCAAACATTTGGGCGGGAAGGGTTACCACACGACGACGAAGGAGGAGGCGCGGTGCACCATAAAGGTGAAGTCCACCAGAAAGGTGGAGGCCATGGACGCGGTCCAGGGCAGGGACGGCGTCACCAAAGCTGGAAAAGGCCACCGTCCAATGGGCGGCGAGCTGGCGCTGCGGAGGCGGAACGGGTCCCACGGTGACGCTGCCCTTGGAGCGTAGCTGCAGATGGTTCCCTTATCACCGAAGTGGCAATAATCGTTGTCCGCTTTGCTTGGTGCTGCTTTGTTGACTCCTTTATACATGGGAACGGCAACTGCGGCGTCGTCGTCATCGCGCGCAAGCGCGCGCGTCACTCTGCACATGGCGCAGAGCCCATGTGCGCTCTGCCGCGGAGGCAGGGATGGCTTCAGTGAGGAAGGAGCCTCGGCGAGGCGAAAAACCTCGCCGAGCCCTTCGGCTTGGTCCTTAGCAGAATTGCGGGCGGCGTCGGAGACACCTTGTCGAGTTGCGATCCCCTCGCCGAGGGAGAGAATCCTCGGCGAGGAGAAAAGACCCCTCGCGAGGAGAATATCCTCGCGAGGCTCGCCAGGCTTGGAGAGCCTGGTCCTTAGCGAAAATCATCCAAAGAATCTTGTGGGCCCTGGCAGGCCGGCCCGTGGTACCCTGGTTTCCACTGTGCCGACAGTAGCCCCCGGGCCCGCGACGGGCACGCTGAGGCCCATGGACGAAGGCGAAGCGTCGAGGGGCCAAAGATGCCTGACAGGGCCGCGACACGTGGAGCGCAGCGGTTGCACCTGCGGCCACGACCTCCTCGGCTCCAACGAGCGACGTGGCGGGGCCCGCCACAACTCGGGAACTGGTCAATAAAGCCTGGGCGCGTGGCCTGCGCCCTTCACTTCTCCCATAACTCCTCCGCAAACTTCTCCCCACGCCTCCAATCTCTCCAGAGCGCTCCAACTCCAGAGTCTTCCTCTTCTTCTCCGGCGACCGATGGCACCCAAGAAAGCCAACACCGACCCGAAGGGCAAGGCCGCAATGCGGGCCGGCACGTCGGCGGCGATGGCACGTGCTGCGGCTCTCGAGGGAGCGCTACCGCGGACCCGCGTCACCGCGGCGGGGGTAGCCAAGGTGCGCCATCTGGCGGCGGCGAGCACAAACGAGCACGGCGCCACCGAGATGAGGCCGGCCGGCAGCAGGCTCACCGAGGCGTTCTACCCCATCTTCCTCCATGGTCTCTACGCCGGCCTGGTGCCGCTGTTCTCCGACTTCCTCCTGGCGATCTTGGAGGTGTACCAGATCCAGTTGCTTCATCTTCATCCCAACTCCATCCTCATCCTCGCCATCTTCGCCCACCTCTGCGAGGCCTACATCGGCATCCGCCCCTCGGTGGCGCTCTTCCGCAGCTTATACTCTCTTCGGAGCACCACCCAGGGCGAGCGGCTCGGATGCGTCTCCTTCCGCATCGCCGACGCCAGGAGCGAGAACTACATTCCCATCGCCTGGTGCGGTGAGAACGCCACCACCAAGGTGACGAAGAAGGTGGAGAAGTTCCGCGAGAAGTGGCTCTTCGTCGACGCCAAGGCCACTCACCCTCTCCTGGAGGTGCCCGAGGCCCCCCGAGGAAGTGGGCGCGCTGGGCGAGCGCGGACTTCAGGGGCCCGAGGCTTGACGCGGTGTACGTGTTTATTCAGAGCCTCTGCGAGGCAGGGGTCACCGGCCAGATGGTGGCAAAAGACTTTACGAGGCGCCGGATCGCTCCCCTGCAGCTGCACGCCGAGCCGGTGTGGCGGTACAACAGCAAGGAGGACGCAATGCGCTTGAGCAGGGATGGCTTTGCGCCCGAGGTACTACGCCAGATCATGGGCGTCCTCTTCGCGACGTCGGAGGTCCCGTCCCCCACCAAGGAGCAGGCCAAGCCACTCATCTGCTTCGCCGAGGAGAGCATCGTGGAGCAGCGCGTGTGCATGCCCACGTTCGACGAATGGGGAATGGTGCCCGCGGGGCACCGCGGGCCTCGCCCTAACCCGTGGGCGGCGGAGCCGGAGTACATGGACGAGTCTCCGGAGCCTGAGGAGGCCGAGAAGTCTGCTGAGGAAGAGGCCTCGAGAGACGAGGACCCCCTCGGCGAGGACGAGGCCTCGAGGGGAACCGACCCTGTCGGTGAGGACGCCGGCTCCTCAAGGAGCGTCCCTGCTGAAGTGGACCTCCAGGTGCTCTCCTCCAGTGACGAGGAGGATGCCTTCCGCGTCGCCCGCTCCTAGCGCGTCGAAGAGGAGGAGACGAGCGGCGGCGGGGGAGGGCGCTGCGAACCCCGCTCCAAGGCCGTCCACGACAGGAGGGCCGCAACCGCGAGAGACCCTCCTCGCGCGGAGACAGGAGCGGCTCGAGAGGAGGCCGGAGCAAGCAACACCCAGCTGCCCAAGGCGAAGAAAAGGGTGTGGGTGATGGCCGATGAGTAAGCCTTCGATTCTTTCCTTTCCTTTAGCATTTTGTTTCTGAGAAAATCCCCTTGAAGGATCTTCCACTTATCTTCCTTTCAGGCGACCTGCTGAGCCAAAGAGGCGGCGGCTCTGCAAGGCTGGAGAGACCTCCAGCGCCGTTGCGGAGACGCCCTTGACTGGTGAGCCGCAGTAGGCAGTTATCCCTCCCGCGGTCGAGCACCGCGCGGAGGTGGTGGTGGTTGAGGAGGCCACGCCGTTGCCAGTTCGCGCGGCCACTCCTCCCGCGGCGGAGCACCGTGAGGATGAGGTGACCGAAGAGGTGACGCCGTCCTCGGCTCGAGCGGCGACTCCTCCCGCGGCCGAGCGCCGCACGGAGGAGGTGGTAGAAGAGGTGGCACCGCCGTCACCAACAAGGACGGCCACTCCTCCCGTCCAGACCGAGACGGTGGAGGAGAGCATGGACGAGGAGATCGTCATGGAGCCGCCCCCAACGGAGGGGGAGGCTCCTCCACAAGGGGCCGACGTGCCCGAGGCCGCGGCGGACGCGGCCGTCGCAGAGGGGGCCGGAGGCGCCCCTGAGGAGCAGGAGGCGGAGGCACCTCCGGAGTCCACCGGTGCTGGAGCTGAGCGCGAGAGGGCGCCCAGCCCCCAGAGGGCAACCGAGGCAAGCGTCGAGGGAGGCGCCCCCTCAAGCCCCCAGACCGCACCGGAGGCGGTCATGGGCCCGAGGCAGGAGGCCCCGGGCGCCTCGACGAGTATCGAGGGCTCCGCACCCGGCAGTAGCGCGGGAGCCACCTTGGCGCTGCAAGAGCCGCGGCGCCAAGCAATTCATCGCCGGATCGTCCTCAACCAGGCGCGGCGGGCGCTCGACGGGCTGGAGGAGCAGCTCGCCGAGGAAGAAAACGCCCTGGCGGAGGAAAGGGCAAGGCTCGGTGAGGCCTGGACCCTTCTTCACGAAAGGGTGGAGATGTGCCGCCGGCAGGACGCGGCGGCCCAAGCGGAGCGCCAAGACGCCCTCCGCTTCGCCAAAGAGACCCGCGACAGCGTCAAGCGGGAGGCGCAGGAGGTGATGGACGAGCTCGACGCTGCCAGGGAGGCGCTCGAGGTGGAGACCGCCTCCAAACACGACAAGCTAGCGGCCGCGTAGCAGAGGTTTGCTGCTGACTCCGAGGTCGCCAGGGCCAGCCTAAAGGAGCTCCGAGAGCTGCTGGATGCCCGCGAGGGGCAGCTAGCGCCCCACGAGGAGGAGCTGGTGCGGCACGAGGAGGAGCTCTCCCTCCGAGAGAAGGAGCTGCACAGGCGCGAGGAGCAAGTCCAGCTGCTCAAGAAGGACCAGGCCACCCGCGAGGGGCAGCTGCAGGAGCGCGAGGGCCGAGTGGCCACTGACGAAGCCAAGCTCACGGCAGAGCGGAAGAGGCTCCAAGAAGAGGCTGACCTCAAGGTCAAGCTCGTCCGCGAGGGCCTCGCCAAAGAGTATGATGAGAAGGCCACGAAGCATGAGGACCGCTTCAAAACCAAGCGCAAGGAGTTTGAAAATCGCATCAAGGAGCTCGAGCGGGAGGAGAAGCGGTTGACCTCTTGCCTCGAGGTCTCCCGGGAGGCCCAGGCTCGCGCGGATGGGAACGCCATCGCCCTGGAGAGGGACCTGGATGAGCTCCGGCAGCAGGTGGGGCCGGCGGCAGCTCTGGCGGAGCAAGCACGGGACCAGCGCCAGGTTGACCGGTCCATGACGCGCCAGCGCCAGAGTATTCTTCAAAGCTTGGTGAGCCGTGCGCACGCGGTCGGGGACGATCTGAGGATCGACGTCCCCTCCTTCTCCGCAGCGACCGACGATGAAACCACGTATTCGTACTTCTTCGAGCAATTCCTCGGGAAGCTTGAAGGGGTCGCGAAGAGCTTTGACGAGCACATCGTGGAGGAGAGCCGCGACCTCCTTGTCGTCGCCGTCACCAACATCTTCAGCAACCTTGTGAGGCTCCAGCCCTCACTTGATCTTGAGTACGTGATGGCACCGCCGCGCGCCATCAGCAACAAGGCGCGGGAGACCGCCACGCAGGCCGCCATCGCGTTCGCCAAGAAATTCAACCAAGTGGTGATCGAAGGCGACGACGGGGATGCTCTGGAAGAGGAGGCGGAGACCGCCGCGGACAAGGCGGGCACCTCAGGAGGCGCAACGGCTTGAGCTCCTTGTCTGTAGCTGGGCGTGCAGAGGGCACGTTATCTTAGTATTTTGGTTGTAACAACTTTTGTAAAGATTTGCTTTAAGCTTTTGAACGCGCTTGTGAATGTCCCTCAGGTGGCTTTTGTCTTTCCCTTCATGTCTTTTTCGCTCTACGTCTTAGGACCCTCTCTCGGCGCTACACCACCGCCGCTTCGGTATGTGAGAGTCAGGGCTCCACAAGGCCGGGGGGTGTGTGAGACCTCAAGAGGTAAGAGCTCCTCGAAGCGCGATGCTTGGGGCCTCCCTTTGACGTGCAAGCAGCCCATGAGGCGTAGAAGAGAGAAAAGAGACTCGAGGGGCAAAAAACCAGCGAGAGGAAATTCGACCAAGTGTTTGTACTTAGCTTAGCGAGGCATTCTGCCTTGGAGGGGATGTTGGTTCCCTGGCGAGATGTTTTTCTCCTGATGTTGCCTGAGGCTTGGAGGGCCTGCTTTCCTGCACTTGGAGAGATAGGCATACCCACAAGCAGTACATAGCTAGATAACTTATGGTGCTCGTAGGTTCCTTCATGTGTGTCTTGCGAGGAGAACAGGCACCAAGGTTTTGGTGATCCTTGGTGAGTTGACGTGCGCGGGAGCTGACCCATGAGTTCAGAGCTCCTTGGGAGTTGACATGCATGAGAGCTGACCCACGAGTTCAGAGCTCGGATCCCTTGGGTTTTAGGTGCTGTCGGGATGCTCCCGTGGCATGGCACCCTGCTAGCCCCTGCTCGCGAGATACATATGAGGGATCATACGAGCGAGAGAGAAAAGCAAATAACATTAGAGCTTACCGAAGCAACAAAATATGCTGACGCGATGCGCAAAGGTTCTAATTGACCTGAAACATAGGTTCATTACACTGGTGTGGCCAGAAACACAAAAAATCCGCCATGCTCTGGGCATGGGGTCCACATGCTGTGGCTGAGACTCTCGAGGGGCGTGCCCGAGGCAGACGCATGTAGAGAGAGCTCAGGGGGCCCCTGGGCGGGGGTGGCTTTTAGCCTGCGTTCCACCATGACCGGCATGGGGATCCACCTCGCCAAGGCATGGTGCCTGAAGAGGTAACCGTGCCGAGGCTTGGTGGCTTGGGAGTCTTCTCGAACGGCCCGCGGCAACGTATAGTAGAGAGGGGAGCCCGAAGTTTTTCCTCGTGGAGGATGATGGCGCGTGGCTCTCCCTTGATGCAAAAAGTTGCTCGCCGAGGGCGATCAGGGGTAGAACTTGCGCAGGTGCTGGATGTTCCAGGGGTTGGCGACAGGGATGCCGTCCTCCGTCTCGATGAGGAGCGAGATGAGGAGCTTTTGCTGCATGGGGTAGCGCTCGCGAGCGTCCCGCAGTACTGTGCTGACGAAGTACACGGGATGCTCGACGAGGGTAGTCGTTGGCGTGGCAGCGGCTGACTCCTCTCCAGGCTTGGTGGAGTCCTTGACGAGGGTTTCTTGAGGCCCCACTTGAGGAGGCTCGGCAGGAAGCTGGATGCTCGACGAGGGTGCCTCCTTGTCGGGGGGTTCTGGGCTTGACGAGGCAGAGGTCTGCTTGGCGAGCACTGGCTCTTCCCTTTCCGCCACCAAGACCGCGCTTGCCGTCTGGGGAGTGGCTGCAAGATATAGCTTCAGAGGCTCGCGAGGGCGTGGGGCAACCATGATGGGTGGGCTCGCCAGGTATTTCTTCAGGTCCTCAAAGGCCTTTGCTGCTTCAGGGGTCCACTTGAAGGGTCCGGACCTCTTCATGATCTTGAAAAATGGCAGCGCCCTCTCGCCGAACTTGGAGATGAAACGGCCGAGGCTGGCCATACATCCCGCTAAGCGCTGCATGTCCTTGAGGCGACGAGGGGGCTGCATCTGCTCTATGGCCATGATCTTGTCGGGGTTGGCCTCAATGCCGCGGTGAGATACCAGGAACCCGAGGAGCTTGCCTGAAGGGACCCCGAAGACGCACTTGGCGGGGTTCAGCTTGATGTTGACCTTGCGCAGGTTGGCAAAGGTCTCCTCGAGGTCCTGGATGAGCGTGTCCTTCTCGCGGGTCTTGACGACGATGTCATCGACGTAGGCCTCTGCATTCCTCCCCATTTGAGCTCCCAAGGCGATCCTCATGAGGCGCTGGAAAGTGGTGCCGGCGTTCTTCAGGCCGAAGGGCATGCAGACGTAGCAGAATACACCACAAGGGGTGAGAAATGCTGTCTTCTCCTCGTCCTCTTTTGCCATTTTGATCTGGTGATAACCAGAGAAGGCATCCAGAAAACAGAGGAGCGCGCAGCCGGCGGTAGAGTCCACGATCTGGTCGATCCTCGGGAGGGGATAGGGGTCCTTGGGGCAGGCTTTGTTGAGGTCGGTGAAGTCGATGCAGAGGCGGCTCCCTCTGGTGTGCTTGGGGACAACCACACCGTTGGCGAGCCAAGTGGGGTGGACCACTTTCTTGATGATGCTGGCCTTCTTCAGCTTGTCTACTTCCTTGATGATTAAGTCTTGCTTCTCTGGCGCTTGGCGTCGCGCTTTTTGCTTGACGGGGCGTGCGTTTGGACACACGGCTAAGTGGTGCTCGATCACCTCCCTCGGTACTCCGGACATATCTGACGGTGTCCAGGCGAACATGTCAGAGTTTGCCCTGAGGAAGGCGACGAGCGCGCTTTCCTATTTGGGAGGCAGGTTGGCGCCGATGATGACGCTAGCCCCCAAGCCTCTTGCCTCCAGAGACACTTGCTTTGTCGCGGCCTTCTCCTGAGAGAACAGCTGCTTCTTCTTCGCGGGGGGCCTCGGGAGGGGTTCCTCGTCCTCGTCAGCGGGTGACGCCACCGCGGCAGCCTTGTAGGCCGCTTGCGCAGCGTACAGGGTGTCCGAGACCACGCCGCGGATGACAATGGTGCCACCCGAGCCAGGGAGCTTGACGAGGTTGTAGGCATGGTGGGTCACCGCCATGAACTTGGCGAGGGCGGGGTAGCCGAGTATGGCGTTGTAGGGCAGGCCGATGTGCGCGACGTCGAAGTCGATCAGCTCGGTGCGGTAGTTGGCCTGGGTGCCGAAAGTGACGGCGAGCCTCACCTGCCCCAAAGGGGTGGTAAGACCCTCTGTCAGTCCCGAGAAGGGCCTGGTGGGCATGAGCCGCTCGTAGGGCACCTGCAGCTTCTCGAATGTCTCGACGGAGATGACGTTGAGGCCGGCACCCCCATCAATGAGCGTCTTAGAGACGGCGATGTTGTTGATGGTGGGGGTGCAGACCAGCGGGATGGTGCCAACGGTCAAAGTGGACTTGGGGTGGTCGCTGGAGTCGAAGGTAATGGGGCACTGGGACCATTTGAGGGGCCTGGAGGCCTCGACTCCAGGAAGGGCTGCTGCGACCTCGCGAGCGAGTTGCTTGAAGTGGCGGTTGGAGCGAGGGGCCTGAGCCCCGCCGAGGATGCAAGTGGCCCCGCGAGGCACCTGGTAGCACTCGTCAGCCTCGGCAGGCAGGTTGTCGTTCGCGGGCTGGACGGCGTTGGCCTGGGGGTTTTGCTGGTAGTTGTCGTTGTAGTTGTTGTTCCAGCGTCGCCCCCCGCGGCCGCCGCGGCCTCCGCCGCGGCCTCCGCGGCCTCCGTTTGCCTCGCGAGCCTTGCGAGCCTCGCGAAGCCTCTTGAGGTCGTAGCAGTCCTCGGTGGCATGAGAATGCCTGTTGTGGTAGATGCATAAGGGACGATCATCCTTCTTCTCAGGTCCTGCAGCCGGAGTGGCAGCTTGGCGAGGCTGCTTGGCGTCGAGCTCTGCCGCGAGGACCGCAGTAGTCTTGCGCTTCTCGGAGGATTTCTTCTTCTTGGACCCCTCGGTGGGGTCCCCTGGCTCGTTCTTGACGAACAAGCGGCCCTCTTCAGCCTTGGCGCACTTGTCCACCAAGTCGAAGAGCTTGACGACGGTGGTGATGTTGTCGTGGATGCCGAGCTTCTCGAGCATCCGCACATCTGTGACCCCAGCCTGGAAGGCCGAAATGACCTGTGCGTCGGTGGCGTTGGGGATCTTGTTGCGCACTTGGCTGAAGCGCTGGATGTACTTGCGGAGGGTCTCGTCGGGCTTCTGACGCACGGCGCGGAGGTCGTTGTAGGTGAGACTGCGCTCGTACGTGCCCTTGAAGTTGGCGACGAAGCACCGGCAAAGCTCCTCCCAGGTGTTGACGGACTCGGCGGGGAGGTTGGTGAGCCATGAGGACGCTGAGTCCTTGAGGGCCATGGGGAACCAGTTCGCCATGACCCTGTCATCACCCCCGGCGGCCTGGATGGCCAGAGTGTAGAGCTGCAGGAACTCCAGGGGGTTGTTCTTGCCGTCGTAGCGCGGAGGAAGGTCCGGCCTGAACTTGACCGGCCAGACGACGCGACGGAGGTTGCGAGTGAACGCGGCCGTCGTGCCGTAGGTGACCGTGCCGTTGGCGAGGGTGGCGCCCGGCGGTGGCGACGTCCTGGACGGCGCGGTTGCGGCGTTCCTGCCCGCGCTCGATGCTCACGCGTGCGTCCTCAGGGGCTCGCTGCACGATTTGGCAGTCGTGCGGCGACGACGCGTGCGATGCAGCGTGGCCGTCGCGAGGAGGAGCCCCCGCTAGAGCAGGTTGCGGTGGAACCGGTGGAGCTGGAGCGGGCGCGGGCTGACGAGGAGGTGCGGGAGATGCGCCGTGCGCCACGTCCTCCATGAGCGCAGAAGGAACCAGGGAACGAGACGGTGCAGGTGCGGCGGCCCGAGCGGCGCCGATGAGTTCGGAGACGCGGTTGAGCCAGGCCTCCTGAGCCGCCGGCGTGGGACGGTACTGCAGCAGCTCCTGCACCATTTGAAGCGCAGTCGCCGGGCTGGGCGCAGGGCGGCCCAGCGAGGAGGCAGCACGGTCCCACGACGGGTGCAGGGAGGAGGCCTCCTCTTCGCCGAGGTCGTCCTCAGCGTGGTCGATGTCGTCATCATCTGGGTGCTCGACGCGGGGCTCGGGGTCGGCGCGGCGTGCCAGAGCGGTGCTCCCGCGCGGGCGGCCGCGCGGGTTGCCAGCAGGAGGAGCGGTGGCGGCGCTGGCTGTCCGGCGAGCGAGTCGTTCGGCGCGAGAAGGGTCGGCCATGGCTGCGTCGAGGTTGAAGATGCGCCTCAGCCCCCCTACCTGGCGCGCCAAATGTCGAAGAACTGTCCCAGGAACTGGGTGTGTCTCGAGAAGGATCGAGTAAGGGGCTGAACACGGAATCAAACAACCCTCAACGTGCTCCGGCGACGATGCTCGTCGGACTCGCTGTGGGACAGCACTTCAGAGATGGAACGCTCGGTCTTACCCAGGTTCAGGGCCCTCTTGTGGAGGTAAAACCCCTACGTCCTGCTTTGGTGTATTGCACTGCTTGGAGAGTTCACAGTACAAGGAGAGCTTGTCGAGCTCGAGGTGGCTAACAATGGCTACTTGCTAGTCTTCAGATCTAGGGTTTGTTCTAAGCTCCCAGATTCCGAAAACCGAACCTTTTGCTTGAGCGTGCTCCCCCTCCTTTTATAGGCGTCTCGGACCTCTTCCGCCCAAACATTTGGGCGGGAAGGGTTACCACACGACGACGAAGGAGGAGGCGCGGTGCACCATAAAGGTGAAGTCCACCAGAAAGGTGGAGTCCATGGACGCGGTCCAGGGCAGGGACGGCGTCACCAAAGCTGGAAAAGGCCACCGTCCAACGGGCGGCGAGCTGGCACTGCGGAGGCGGAACGGGTCCCACGGTGACACTGCCCTTGGAGCGTAGCTGCAGATGGTTCCCTTATCACCGAAGTGGCAATACTCGTTGTCCGCTTTGCTTGGTGCTGCTTTGTTGACTCCTTTATACATGGGAACGGCAACTGCGGCGTCGTCGTCATCGCGCTCAAGCGCGCGTGTCACTCTGCACATGGCGCAGAGCCCATGTGCGCTCTGCCGTGGAGGCAGGGATGGCTTCATGAGGAAGGAGCCTCGGCGGGGCGAAAAACCTCGCCGAGCCCTTCGGCTTGGTCCTTAGCAGAATTGCGGGCGGCGTCGGAGACACCTAGTCGAGTTGCGACCCCTCGCCGAGGGAGAGAATCCTCGGCGAGGAGAAAAGACCCCTCGCGAGGAGAATATCCTAGCGAGGCTCGCCAGGCTTGGAGAGCCTGGTCCTTAGCGAAAATTGTCCAAAGAATCTTGTGGGCCCTGGCAGGCCGGCCCGTGGTACCCTGGTTTCCACTGTGCCGACAAATGTTTAAGGCGTTGCCCATTGACTACACGAGGTTTACCTTTCATATCACCGTGAAGACGGATAGCTCCTGAACGGTACACCTTCTGTATCACTAATGGTCCCTGCCACTTTGAAGCCAACTTCCCTGCAGAAAACTTGAAACGAGAGTTGTATAATAGAACTTGATCACCTACTTTAAATGCTTTCCTTTTAATTTTCTTGTCATGCCAAATCTTAATTTTCTCTTTAAACAATTTGGCACTTTCATAAGCTTCATTTCTCCATTCATCTAGTAGGTTTAAATCAAGAATTCTCTTCTCTCCCGTAGTTTTAAAATCGAAGTTCAATTTTTTAATAGCCCATCTAGCTTTATGTTCTAATTCCACAGGTAAATGACAAGCCTTTCCATAAACCATTTTATAAGGAGACATTCCCATAGGATTTTTAAAAGCAGTTCTATAAGCCCACAATGCATCAATAATTTTAAGTGGCCAGTCAGACCTAGATTTATTCACTGTTCCACAATAAATTTAATTTCCCTATTAGTTAATTCAACTTGTCCACTTGTTTGAGGGTGATACGAAGATGCAATTCTATGGTTAACATTATATTTTGCCAATGTTTTCCTAAGAATACCATGTAAGAAATGAGAACCACCATCAGTAATTAAAAATCTTGGAACACCAAACCTGGGGAAAATGATGTCCTTGAGCATCTTCATTGCCGTGGCATGATCTGCACTTTTGGTTGGAATTGCTTCCACCCACTTTGTAACATAATCCACTGCAGCCAAAATATGAGTATGCTTTGTCTTTGATGCTGGGAAAGGTCCCATAAAGTCAAAACCCCAAACATCAAATGGCTCAAGTGGTAAAGAATAATTCATAGGCATTTCATTTCTTCTACCAATATTTCCTACTCTTTGAAATTTATCACAGGACTTAACATATTCAGCACAATCCTTAAACAAAATAGGCCAATACAAACCAGATTGTAATACCTTTGCACCCGTACGATCTCCTGCATGATGCCCTCCATAGGGACTGTCATGGCAGTCTCTTATAATAGCATGTTGTTCATGCTTAGGTACACAACGTCTAATAATACCATCCACACTTTTCTTATAAAAGAAAGGATCATCCCAAAAATAATGTCGAAGATCATAAAAGAATTTCTTTCTTTGTTGAAAAGTGAAGTGTGGTGGTAAAACTTTACCAACAATAAAATTTGCATAGTTGGCAAACCATGGAGATGCAACTTTAGCACTAGAAACATTAATATTTGCAAGTTGTTCATTAGCAAAACTATCATTAATAGGAATAGGATCATCAGGTATATTTTCCATTCTAGAAAGATGATCAGCTACTTGATTATCTTCCCCTTTCCTATCAACAATGTGTAAATCAAATTCTTGCAGTAAAAGAACCCATCTTATTAGTCTAGGCTTAGCATCTTTCTTATTCATCAAATATTTAATAGCAGAATGATCAGTATGTATTGTGACTTTGGAATCAGTAATATAAGGCCTAAATTTGTCACAAGCAAATAGCACTGCTAAAAATTCTTTTTCAGTTGTAGCATAATTCCTTTGAGCAGCATCAAGTGTTCTACTAGCATAGTAAATAACATTCAGCTTCTTATCAACACGTTGGCCCAAAACAGCCCCAACTGCATAATCACTAGCATCACACATAATTTCAAAAGGCAAATTCCAATCAGGAGGTTGAATAATAGGAGCACTTATTAAAGCATTCTGCAAAATATCAAAGGACTCAATACAGTCATCATTAAAAGAGAAAGGAACATCCTTTTGCAAAAGATTAGTTAGAGGTTTTGATATTTTGCAGAAATCTTTAATAAACCTACTATAAAAACCTGCATGCCCAAGAAAACTTCTTATACCTTTGATGTCCCTTGGGTATGGCAGCTTTTCAATAGCTTCTATCTTTGCTGGGTCAACTTCTATTCCTCTTCCAGAAATCTGATGCCTAAGGACAATACCTTCAGTAACCATGAAGTGACACTTCTCCCAATTAAGAACTAAGTGTTGGTCTTCACATCGCTGCAAAACTTTGTTAAGGTTGAACAAGCAATTATCGAAGGAAGTACCATACACAGAAAAATCATCCATAAAAACTTCCATTATCTTTTCAATATAATCAGCAAATATAGCATTCATGCATCTTTGAAAAGTAGCAGGAGCATTGCACAAACCGAATGGCATTCTCCTATAAGCAAATGTACCATATGGGCAAGTAAAAGTGGTCCTTTCTCGATCATCCTTATGGACAGGAATTTGTGAGAAACCTGAATAACCATCTAAATAACAAAAATGAGAGTGTTTAGATAACATTTATAACATTTGATCAATAAATGGCAGTGGGTAATGATCTTTACGAGTTGCTTTATTTAACTTCTTGAAATCAATACACATCCTATAACCAACAACAGTACGTTGAGCCACAAGTTCATCCTTATCATTTGGAACAACAGTCATTCCACCCTTTTTAGGAACACAATGAATAGGACTAACCCACTTACTATCAGCTATGGGATAAATGATACTAGCTTCAATAAGTCTTATTACCTCTTTCTTACCACTTCTTTCATTTTTGGATGGAGACGGCGTTGATAATCAACAACAGGTTTTGCATCCTCCTCTAAATTAATTTTATGCATACATACAGCTGGGCTTATACCTTTAAGATCAATAAGAGAATATCCAATGGCTGGTCGGTGAGCTTTAAGCACATCAAGTAATTTTTCTTCTTCTTCCGCTGAAAGGTTAGCACTAATAATGACAGGATATATGCTCTTCTCATCCAAAAATGCATATTTAAGATTTTTAGGCAAAGGTTTTAATTCGAAACTAGGATCCCCTTTAGGTGGTGGTAACACTCCTAAATTATCAGGTGGAATATGCAATGGTAATTGTGGGGGTTGTTGCCATAATATTTGTTCTGAAACATCTTTTTCTTCATCATTAAATGGTTCATCTTGATTAAGCATATAACGTTCTACCACATCCAATGAAGCTACAGCTATATGAGCAAGAGTTTCAATTGCATCTTCAGAAATTGGCTCTTTATCTGAATGTTTATCAGCAAATTTGGAGAAGTTGAATTCAAGTCTTTCACCAGCAAATTTAATAAACACTTTCTCTTTTAGCAAATTAATTTCAGCACCAACAGTATGTAAGAAAGGTCTACCAAAAATGATAGGACAAAATGGATCTTGAGGACAGCCAAGCACAATAAAATCAGCAGGATATTTTATTTTGCCAACCAACACTTCAACATCTCTAACAATTCCAAATGGACTAATATAATCTTTATTAGCAAGTTGAATTGTCATACCTGTCTCTTCCATAATGATAGGATCAATATCAGGCTTGATTTCAAGATAAAGAGAATATGGAATGACACTAATACTTGCTCCAATATCACACAAACCATGATAACTTGAAGTCCCAATAGAGCATGATATAATTGGCTTACCAACCTTGGCCGAATTGCCTTTAATAACTTTAGTAGCATCTTCACACAAATAAACATCAACAGGGTCTTCTTCATTTAGTTGTTTGATAAATGAAATTTGACTGTTGACTTCCATCTGCTCATAAGGCTGAGAATGTCTTCTTTTACTCTTGTTAGTAACAGCAATAAGTAAATTCTCCTTAACTTGGTTTGGATATGGAACTGGCCAACATACTCTTCAATTGTCACAGATGACACTAGTTCTACCTGTTTAATAACTTTAGGAACAACAATAGATTGCTTAACAGGTTGATGCCCACAAGTATAGGGGATCGCTGAAATCTTCATTGGGAAGTATTACCCAAATTTATAGTTCGACACGATGGGAACACAAGAATACCAATAAGACTTTGGAAATTTAGGCGTCACTCTCAACCACACCTATATATCAATAAACTTGCAGCAGTGATAGTGATGGCAGCAGTATGATTCAAGTAGCAAATAAAATAGCAGTAGTGAACAAGGATTTCTAGTTTTCACCGGAAAGATGAAAGTGTAACTCAGTGATTTAAAACGTAGGCATGAGGTGATAGCGGTATGTTGCATGAATAACATTGATCATATAATAAGATATAAATAGCAATGGGGCTTAACTCTAACTCCGATATATGTAGGTATGTGTTTCGTAAATAGTTGTGCGTATTAACCAAGAGAATTTGCACAACATCTATTGTCCTACCTGCCCATTTCACCGGGGCCAACTTGGAACTACAGGTAATTAAGGTCTACCCTTTCGAATAGCCCGGAACAACACATTAACACCTCATGAACACATAGAATCCTCAAACTAAAACATCTCCCCCTTGTTTTCCCTATATGTCACTTTTAGGGTTCGCAGGTTCAACATAATAGCAGGTGATACACTTTGCAGATAAATACCAAACTCAATTATTTGATGGGGAAAAATAAGTTCAGTACTGAAATCATGCCACTCGGGCCCTACTAGCAAGCATTAAACATAGCATAAGTGCATCAACACAATACAAAAACATCCTCAAGATAAACCCCTAAAATCTCGGACAACGGGTATCATTACATGATCAATCTCATCCAATCCCCATCCACCTCATATGCCTACAGCGGACTACTCACGCATAGTGATGGTGAGGGAGCTCATGGTCGATGTAGATGAAGGCGGTGAAGATGGCAGTGAAGACGGCCTCCGGATCCCTCCTCCGGGGGAGAAATCCTAGATCAATCTATCTCCGAAAACGCAGATCGTGGTGGTGGCGGCGCTCTGTTTCGCGAAAGCTCTCCCCCTCTTAGGGCACCCACTTTTTCGTATATATGAGGGGGTACGCCAAAGCTGAAGGAGAGGCGGTGCTCGAGGCTCCATATGGGTGGGCCCACGTAGCCCAAGGATGTGGCCGCGTGGGGCCCCCTCTTTTGGGCCTCCGGCACTTCCACATGTCCATCCTTTGCACATTTTCCTCCTTTTCCATAAAAAATGATGTGGTATTTTTCCCTAATTTAATTTCCTGCAAAAACAACCAGAAAAGAGACTTTGCTAAAAACAGTGTCAGATTCAGCAGTTTTATTCAAATATGTGAAGATTTCGGAGCAAATTATGAAGCAAAGTTCTTGGAAAAGTAGATGCATTTTAGGTGCATCAGCGCCCCCAAGCTTAGCTCATTGTTTGTCCTCGAACAACTCAAACATAGTGTAGAAGCGATAAAAAAGACTTTGACAAGAACTTTGCATTGCATATGTAACACCGTTTAATACTAACAAGTATTCAAAACAAAATGCTAACAAAGGTGCATCTAATCAGTGTTAAAGCAGTAATATTTGTTGCAAGAGAAATAACATGAAATGTCATCACTTGGATGAGTTTCTCCAATTGTAGAAATAAACAAAGGTTCTTGCATCGCTTTTGATTGAATCATGTCAAGATTTTTGAGATCTTTCGATTCTATCTTTTTTTTTGACTAACGAAATCATTGTGCTTACGACCTTGCCCTCAATTTTATCAGATCATTTTGTGTTCTCTATTATGACTCATATGCTTGACAAACTAGGGGTTGAAAGTCTCATGCCTCGTGAATACGAGTACCTACACCACGTGCTACTCAACTCGAGTCACTAGGCAAGTCCGAGTTTTTCAGTCATTGCAAGTAATAAAAGCGTCATCAAGAGCGTCAACTGGGGTACCTCTTGTCCCAAGACACGGAACAAGCCCATGTCCAAACAACACGACAAACAGACAATGAACAATCTCAGCACTCTTTTATTTACTACATGTGTAGCTTTTTATTATGATGTGCATCACTGAATGTTCACTATGGTACGCTGTAAACTTCCACCACGAATGATGCATGGCTTAGGTTGGCGGCCTAGGCGTCTCTCTAGCTATTTATACCCACTCCTCAAACTTACTGAGTTTCCACATTTATTTCGCACATGATAAGCATCCATAAACAAAGGTACATGACATCAACTAAATATAATTTTAGTGCAATGTTGAAAACTTTCCATGTGTCAGCACATTTAAGTTAACTCCCAACAACTAAGCTTGTCAAGCATATGACTTCACGTTTATCTTTGAAAAATTCTTTTATTCTTTGGTTGGCAAGTTTAGCAAGCACAATGGGATGCGTAGACCTTTGTTTAGAGCCACAATTACTCAACTCACATCCAAGTGTTGTCACTACATATTATCTCAGTTGCATCATAATATAACATACTAGAACACGGAGAAGATAAACATTTGCTACCGTTTCCCTAGATTTTAAAGAAACTATGATTTGCGCACTTGCTATTATTAAAAAGTCCACATAAGCATAGCAAAGGTGTCATACCTTTCATCCACTTCATGCTCATCAACTCATCATTGTTGTTCTCCTCTCCCAATTTGAACTGCGCAATAAAAACTCAATTCTGCCATAAAATGTTACTGCATACAGTACTGTTTTTACCCTACCTAGACACCTCAGAAAATCTCATAATTTACGGGTGTGTAGGTTATGAAAAGTTGCAGTAGTGGTTAAATTTTTAGCTCATTCGGAGTTACAGAGAAAATATGAAAAATAGAACAGTGAGCAGATTTCAGCAATTCCTGCACCTCCGTTTTCACTTTGGATTCAATAAAACAAAAATGTTTTTGTTCTTTTTAGTTTTAAGATGCATAAAGTAAATGTACAGAAGTAACTCAGCAAAGAAACAAATAAAATCTTTTTTGTGTTTTTGTGATTTTTAAAACAAGAAACTAAAACATAACAAGATAATAGTGATATAACACAATGAATGGAAAGGGAGAGAGGTACTCCCCAAGCTTGCGATCAAGCTAGTATCCTGGGTAATAGTTGTATCCACTTGCACCTACAGGGAAGTAGCCATATGGGTAGCCTTGCATTCCTGAGTATTGGGGCTCCTCTTGAGGTTGGTAGCCTTGCATCAATGGATCTTGTGGCTCCTCTTGAGGCAGCATCTCCTCCACAATCCATTTTCCGGTAATCCTGTCAAAAAGGTCAGTACGGGGGAGCCTAATGGGCACTCTTTGTCCATTAGTACTCAAATAGTTATACCAATAGTGATCCCCATGCATCACACTTATATCCATACAGGTAGTCAAAGCAAAATCAAGCAAATTGGACTCTCTTACAGAAGTACCCATGTTATCACCATAACCTCTCTCATCTTTTATGTATTCATACACTAAAGTAGCAATAGCACCAGCATAAATAGGGATTTGATCAGTAATATTTCTACTCACAGCCGTATGCAAGGATCTAGCAAGAATGACTCCCAAGTTATACTCACATGTGGTGTTTTCTTTCGCACATTTTAGTAGATAAACCATTGGTCCCGTGCAAGCAGAATTGTTGTCTCTAGCAAGAAATCCTCTTGCAAGGAACAATGCAAAGTATCTCAAACTTGCGTGTTGTATATGAGTAAATTCACCTATATTCAATCTATCATGAGAGTTAACAGAAATAGAGTGCCAAAATGCAACAAGCTCTGGGTTGGAATCAACACGGGTTTCATCCCAACTACCCCTGTTTTCCACACCAATAGCCTTGCAAAACTCCTCCAAAGACATAACAAGGTGCTCTCCCCTCATAGTAAATTTACAAACAAATGTAGGAGGGGGTGCCTTACTCTTTTTGCTGCGCTTGTGGACCTCAGGGCCTTCAAACATGAATGTGGAGAGGAATTCTCGCGAGAGTTCCTCGTATGTACCTCGTGGGTTTTGGGCAAACCCAAGCAAACCAGTTGTGTTGGCGAAGGTGTCGAAGCCTTCTTTCATCCCCCACTTCTCAAGAACATGGGGGTCTTGCCATCTAGTTGCATGGATCTTCAGCTTCTCTCCCACAAAAACTGCATCATCTTCCCAAAGATGGTTGTCATCATAATTAAGGGAGACTTTAGATGCTCTTCTCCTTGGTCTTGAGCTCATCCCAAGAAATGCCTTGCCTTTGTTCATCACGGTACCTTGCTGCCCATAAATAATATTCAACAAAAAATTAAGATGTAGCACTCTAAAACAACATTGAGCCATCCATAACTAGTCTCCACATCAATATCATCCATCCATATCAACTAGAAAACTTAAATCCATGGATTTCTCAAACATATTAGGTGACACCTAGTGCAGCAAAATACTTCATACATGAGATACAAGAACAAAAAATAATTGGATGGGTGGAGGAGTCACATACCAAGGAGAAATCCCACCAAACAGATTTGAAAAATCTGCCCTAAACATGGAGATCCAAGGATAGCAGGAAGAACAAGCTCGGGAAAATTTGGGAAAAATACCTGAAGTGGTCTTCTGTCGAGAGGAAGCAGATTGGCACTGGACACTCACCTAACACCACTTGGGGACAAAGTTGGTGGGTCCCATGCGGCCAGGTATAGTGGCCGCGTGGGACACCCCATTATGGTCCCTGGTGGCCTCCTGGTGTCCCACTTCTGGCAAATAGTCCCTTTGGTTAAATAACTTACCTCCAAATTTTTCTAGAATTTTTAGAGACAATTTTCTAAAGAGAATTTTTCAAACTTCATATTCTGGAATTTCTGAACTCTGAACTAATTATGATTAAGCATATACTCTAAAATTCTAAGATAAATAAAATTAAAATGCAATACAAATTTTTATGGGAATCAAGTTTTCATCATTTCCACATTAGTAATGAGGTTGATCAAGTCTCATTAATAATATGCAAAAGATATAACACATGATTCTTATTTTATAGATACAAAGAAGAGTTTCAAGATACCTCATATTTGATTGGAATAGTTCCAATCATCAAGGTAGCATACTTTGGTGTAGGAGGTGGTAGTGCAGATTCAAAGCTTCCAATCATGATAGTATTTCTTTGAATAGAATTCACACTCTTGTTTATCATTGTAACTGGGTTCTTCTTGGGAAAATAAATAGTATGCTCATTTCCTTTTACATTAAATTTCACTTTGATCTCAGTGCAATTTATCACAGCTCTTGCAGTGTTTAAAAAGGGTCTTCCAAGAATAATAGATAGATTATCATCCTCAGGCATTTCTAATATAACAAAGTCTGTAGGAATTAATTCATTAGCAATAGAGATAGGAACATCCTCACATATTCCTATAGGTATAGCAGTTGTTTTATCAGCCATTTGTAATGAGACTTCAGTTGGAACTAATTTGTTTAGGTTAAGTTTCTTATATAAAGAAAAAGGCATAACACTAACACCAGATCCTAAATCACATAATGCATATTTCACATAAGTTTTTTTTAATATGACAAGGAATAGTTGGGATACCAGGATCTCCACGCTTTTCAGGCATTTTCCCTTTGAAGGAATAATCAGCAAGCATAGAAGTAATTGCATCATTAGGTATCTTTCTTTTGTTAGTGACAATATGTTTCATCTATTTTGAATAGGGGGGAATTTTGATGGCATCAGCAAGAGGAATTTGCAAACATAAGGTTTTAATTAACTCAAGGAACTTCTCAAACCTAGCATCATCCAAAGATTTTATTACCTCTTGGGGATATGGTATGGATCTTTGTACACATGGATCCCTCTCTTTACCTTTTTGTTTATTTGGATGCTTCTTCTTTTATTCTTCTCAATAGATGGTTGAGGGTCTTCTTTTTCAGGAGGTTCAGGTTCTTCAATATTTTCAGCTTCATGTTGTTCTTCTTCAGGTGGAGGTGATTCTTCTTCTTCATTATTATCATCTTCAGTCTCAGCATCAGAAATAGAAATATCCTTATCTTGTTCTTGAGAATCATCAATTTCTTTGTTTTCATTGGGAGATTTTCCTGCAGAAGATTTCTTCTTGAGAGACTCTTGCTCTTTCCTCTTGGGATGGTCTTCAGGATAATCAGGATCCTGAGTACTTGCACCACGGCTAGTATTAACTCCACAAACCTGTTTCTTCTCAATAAGATAATTCTTTAAGATGAGAGGTTTTAATTCCCTTCTCTTTCATATCCTTGGAGGCTCCCTTCATTGCCTCACCATTTAATTCAAGAATACCTCCTTTCTTCTCTGGAAATATCTCTCTGTCATCTATTATTTCAATATTCCAATCTTGATAGTTTCTAGAAATAATCTCCAATAAAGTGGTTGCTTCATCAGCGGTCCTTTCCCTAAATACACTACCTGCAATGCTATCAAGATATCCTCTTGTATTTTCAGTTAGTCCATTGTAAAATATATCAAGTATCTCATTACTCTTGAAGCCATGGGTAGGACATTTCCTAACCATTTTACTTAACCTCCCCCAAGCTTGGGTTAATCCTCCTTCTCTATTTGTGAAAAGTTGCTAATCTCAATAGTTAAACCATGAATCTTATCAGCAGAGAAATATTTATTATAAAATACGTGCAAGCATCCCTCCTTGCTAGTAATACATCTAGGTTCTAAACGATTATACCAAATTTTAGCATTTCCTCCCAAAGTAAAAGGAAACAACTTTAAGAAATAATAACGTTGGTGGATTTCATCTTTACCAAACAGCACAGATAAATCATGCAAAACAGCAATGTGTTCAAAAGGGAACTCATTGTCTCTCCCATAAAACTTATACTTCTCAGCTTTTTCAATTATTTCAGGATCAACACTAAACTCATAATCTTTGTCTTTAATTTTAATAGCTGGAGCATTCATTTTCTCAGTAAAGGGAAATAAACATCAAGAGGAAATTTTATAGCTATCAAGTTTGTCTAATTTATCAAAATTCGGGTCCATAAAAGCCATAGTAAATGCCTCCTCTTCCTCAGAAGGAGTTTCATGTTCATCATCACAATTATCTTCTAATTCAGACTCAACATTTTCAGCAATAGAAGATTCAGGAGTTTCAGGTGTTTCAGTTATCTCAGATGTTTCAGGTGTTTCAGGTGTCACTTCATTGTCCATGCTACCACCTATTAAATCATTTTCGGCACTAGCAAACATCTTAGACAATGGTGAACTATTGAGAACTTTTCCTTTTTTCTTAGGAACAACAGCAGAAACAGCATTAGGTGAAAAGGTTGGCCTACTCAGCAAGTCCGTACCTCTACGAGTAGTTGAAGGCCTCACTTCCTTCGGAGTAATCTTTTCCTTTCCCATGGTTAGGAAAAAGCAAATGCAGCAAATAAATGATAACAAGTTGTCTTACCAATAAAGCTAGGTTCCCCGGCAACGGCGCCAGAAAATGTCTTGATGCCCACAAGTATAGGGGATCGCTGAAATCTTCGTTGGGAAGTATTACCCAAATTTATAGTTCGACACGATGGGAACACAAGAATACCAATAAGACTTTGGCAATTGAGGCGTCACTCTCAACCACACTTGTATATCAATAAACTTGCAGCAGTGATAGTGATGGCAGCAGTATGATTCAAGTAGCAAATAAAACAGCAATAGTGAACAAGGATTTCCAGTTTTATCCGGAAAGATGAAAGTGTAACTCAGAGATTTAAAACGTAGGCATGAGGTGATAGCGGGGTGTTGCACGAATAAGACTGATCATATAATAAGATATAAATATCAATGGGGCTTAACTCTAACTCCGATATAAGTAGGTATGTGTTCCGTAAATAGTTGTGCGTACTAACCAAGAGAATTTGCACAGCATCTATTGTCCTACCTGCCCATTTCACCGGGGCCAACTTGGAACTATAGGTAATTAAGGTCTACCCTTTAGAATAGCCCGGAACAACGCATTAACACTTCATGAACACATAGAATCCTCAAACTAAAACATCTCCCCCTTGTTTTCCCTATATGTCACTTTTAGGGTTCGCAGGTTCAACATAATAGCAGGTGATACACTTTGCAGATAAATACCAAACTCAATTATATGATGGGGCAAAATAAGTTCAGTACTGAAATCATGCCACTCGGGCCCTAGTAGCAAGCATTAAACATAGCATAAGTGCATCAACACAATACAAAAACATCCTCAAGATAAACCCCTAAAATCTCGGACAACGGATATCATTACATGATCAATCTCATCCAATCCCCATCCACCTCATATGCCTACAGTGGACTACTCACGCATGGTGATGGTGAGGGAGCTCATGGTCGATGGAGATGAAGGCGGTGAAGATGGCGGTGAAGACGGCCTCCAAATCCCTCTTCCGGGGGAGAAATCCTGGATCAATCTGTCTCCGAAAACGAAGATCGTGGTGGTGGCGGCGCTCTGTTTCGCAAAAGCTCTCCCCCTCTTAGGGCACCCACTTTTTCGTATATATGAGGGGGTACGCCAAAGCTGAAGGAGAGGCGGTGCTCGAGGCTCCATATGGGTGGGCCCATGCGGCCCAAGGATCTGGCCGCATGGGGCCCCTCTTTTGGGCCTCCGGCGCTTCCTCGTGTCCATCCTTTGCACATTGTCCTCCTTTTCCATAAAAAATGATGTGGTATTTTTCTCCGATTTAATTTCCTGCAAAAACAAACAAAAAAGAGACTTTGCTAAAAACAACGTCAGATTTAGCAGTTTTATTCAAATATGTGAAGATTTCGGAGCAAATTATGAAGAAGAGTGCTTGGAAAAGTAGATGCATTTTAGGTGCATCATAGGTTCAACATAAACTTCAAACCCACTTTTAGGAACACCAATATGATCAGCAAAAGTTTTAGCTATCTCAATTATAACATATGGATCAAGACCAAAATTATCACTCAGATTCTTAAACAAAATAGAAGTAGAGAAGTTCTCTACACATGAATATCCATAGTCCAAATAGGGCTCATTACCTTTATCAAGATCCCAATGACCAGTGTTTTTAGCGATAATCTCCAATAAATTCCATGCTTCTTCAGTATTATTTGTAAAACTTCCACCAGATGAATTATCCAGAAATTCCTTTTGTCTCATTGGTAGCCTCACATAGAAGTTTATCAATATAATTTTCCTTGTAAGATCATGACAAGGATTCTTGCGAAGGAGTTCCTTTAACCTCCCCCAAGCTTGAGTAATACTCTCTCCCAGATGTGGCCAGAAATTAAATATATAGCAGCAGTTCTCATAAGCTTCTCTAGGAGTAAAATATTTAAGAAAGAAGAGCTTCCTCAAAATACTCCATTCAATAGTGACTTCTTCATCCAAAGACCTGAACCAATACGAGCATTACCAGATAAAGACAAATATAATAGCTTCCTTTTTACCTGATCCGCAGAGATACCAGGAAGCCTGAATAAACCACATATCTCTTCAATTTTCTCCACATGTTCACGTGCAGACTTAGTTCCATCCCCTGTAAATGGATTTTTCATAACTCATTTAACATGACCAACGGGAATTTTAAATCCCACTTTAGGTACCTCAGAAACAGTAGTTTCTACCACTTTAGGAGTATTGGCATAAGCACTTTCATATAAAGCAAGATGCAGCGAGGCACGATTCATAAATGCCATAGTAACAATGAGAGAAAACAGTAAATAAAATTCAGCTTTCAAGTTTCCTTACCAAACTTCTTACCAATAGTGCTACGCTCCCCGGCAACGGCGCCAGAAAATTCTCTTGATGACTCCCAAGTGCAGGAGATCAATTGTAGTACCTTTCGATTAGAAAAGGTTGTCGAACCCACGAGGAGCTGAAGGTATTGGTTAACAAGAATGATAAATAAAACAATGAAAGATGCAAGTGTTTTTGGGATTTTTGGTTGTATGGATGCGAGAGAGTAAAAATGATGAAAAGAAATGGTAGCAAGTGAAAGCTCTCAAAGAGAGAAAGCCCAATCCGCTATGTGGCAAGAGGACAAGCTCAAGTGATGTGTAACTTATATGTGGAAAACGTTCCCGAGGGCGGCATGGATATTTCTAGGCATAGAGATTTATTAAACAACACATTGAATATCTTGTAAAGTTTTAATCTTCTTTGGACGGAGCCAACGTTAGGTAAAGCTAAATAAATAAACTAAACCCCTTATGATGGATCATGTGTGGCCAAGTAGATGACTGCACAAGAATTATTAAGACAAAAAGTCCCATCAAAGCATTACACTCTAGGGTCCCCGATACTAATATCCTCATAATGCAACTTCATGACTCGGTCATGGGTTTACGTGTCCCCCCAAGTCTCCCTCAATTCATTACACTACGGTGTTCTCCTATGAGCCCATAAAGGTGAAGTGTTGTGCAGTCAATGTTCGCACATCACCATCATAGAATCACATAAAAGATAAACACTTGACAAAATACCAACACATGTCATGTATAAATCATTGCCAATTCATCCTATGCCCTCAGGAACATACGGGAACTACTCACAATGTGCAAACATGATGATATTCAGTGGCATAAATGGTACAACACAATCTGAAAATATAACTTCACCTCCAAATAATGACAAGTACTCGATCACAAACATGAATAAGAGCACAAGACAAGTATCTAGGGTATAGCAACTCTCAAACTACGAGGGGAACGGAGTGGATCACGGAGATGATGATGGAAATGGTGCTGGTCTTGGTGATGGTGATGATGTAGAGGCCTCCTCCCACGCTAAGGAGGAGAGATGATGACGATGATTTCCCCCTCCTCCAGAGTTCCGGAGCAGCAAGATCTGATCCCCCTCGGAGGGGATCAGGAGTTTCGCCGCCGCCGCGGCCTCGGATGGACTTGGAGAAATTAGGGCATAGGTTTTTGGCCGAGAGGAAGGCGTGTTAAAAAGCGCCGAGCGAGGAAGTGCCCGAGGCTCCACTTAGTGGGTCCCACGCGGCCAGATTCCTTGGACACATGGCCCCCCCTCTTTTGGGCCTCGTGGCTCCTCTTCCTTCGATATTCTTCCCACTGCTGTTCTCCCGATGAAAAACTAGCTGTGCAGTTTTCCTTTTCTTATTTGGGTCCCTGTAGCTCCTGAAACATTAGAAACAAGAAAAAGAAGGTTTTCTGCCCCCCAGAAATTAAATACCAAAAATAGGGACTTTGTATGAAAGTCCCATAAATCATCTAAAACATGTAAAAATAATGCCGTCTTCGAGAAACCTGAGGGGCCGGTCAAGCATCTTAAACCTTTGTACATCAGAGGACATATCAACGGGAAGCCGGTCGGTAGGATGATGGTTGATGGAGGTGTTGTGGTAAACCTGATGCCGTATTCTGTCTTCAAGAAGTTGCAATTGGAGGATGAGGATCTCATGAAGACGAACATGGTACTGAACGGGTTCGAAGGAGGAGAAGGAGTTGAGGCCAAAGGAGTCATTAGTCTGGAGCTCACAGTGGGAAGCAAGACTCTGGCCACTGCGTTCTTTGTTGCCGAGGTGCAGGGGAACTATAATGTGTTACTCAGAAGAGATTGGCTCCATGCTAATCAATGTGTGCCATCCACCATGCACTAGCAACTCGTACAATGGATTGACGATGAGATTGAAGTCGTTCATGCTGATAACTCGGCATGTATTGCCTTAGCCGAGTCCATTGTTGATTGGCAACATTCTAATGTCACATGTCTTTCGGGACGTGACTTATCCGGGTTCGATTTCCTGAGTGCTACCAGGGACGGATTCGTGCCAGTATCTTTAAAGCCGGTTGGAAACAATCGGCTGTGTCTCAAGTAAATGGATCCCAACAACAACGAGTGGTTGCAGAAGCGTCTGGACAAGTATCGGGCAGATAGGAACGATATGTGTGAAGCAATTGAAGAACCAGACGACATGGACAAGTTGGGACAAGGTTTTACGTCGGCCGACCCGCTCGAAGAGGTGGATATCGGGGATGGCACTGTTCCTAGGCCGACATTTGTAAGCCAAAATCTAGAAGCCAATTATAAATCCGAGTTAATCGCACTAGTCAAGGAGTACGTGGACTTCTTTGCTTGGGAGTACTACGAGATGCCCGGGTTAAGCCGAGAGCTCGTCGAGCACCGGTTACCGATAAAAGCCGGTTTCAGACCATATAAACAATCGACTCGGAAATTCAACCCGGCGATATATGACCGGATCAAAGAAGAGATCGGTCGGCTTCTAAAAGCTAATTTTATTCGGCCTTGCAAGTATGTCGAATAGATTTCCAATATTGTACCGGTCGAGAAGAAAGGATCCGGTAAGATCCGGGCGTGCATAGATTTCCGAGATCTCAACCGAGCTACGCCCAAAGACGAATATCCTATGCCGATAGCCGACATGCTCATCAACGACGCCTCAGGGCATCGAGTCATCAGCTTTCTGGACGGGAACGCGGGATACAATCAGATATTTATGGCCGAAGAAGATTCGGCCAAAACAGCGTTCCGCTGCCCCGGGTTCGTCGGATTATTCGAGTGGACGGTAATGACTTTCGGGTTGAAGAATGCCGGGGCCACATATCAGAGAGCGATGAACTTGATATTTCACGATCTTCTTGGAGTCATCCTGGAAGTATACATTGACGATGTGGTTGTTAAATCGAACGGCGAGTTAAATCACTTGGCTGATTTACGACTCGCATTTGAAAGGATGAGGAGGTATGGGCTCAAGATGAATCCGTTGAAGTGTGCCTTTGGTGTGTCGGCTGGGAAGTTTCTCGGTTTTATCATACATGAATCCGGCATAGAAATTGATCCAGCCAAGATCGAGGCTATCCAGAAAGTGCAGGCGCCGAGTTGTAAAAAGGATATGCAGAAATTCCTAGGCAAGGTAAATTATTTGAGAAGATTTATTACTAACTTGTCTGGAAAAGTTGATGCGTTCACTCAGATCCTTCGGCTCAAGAACAGCAAGAAGCATTTGACCAGATAAAGGCTTGCTTGTCTAGACCTCCGGTTCTGAGGAAACCGAGTCACGAACTACCGTTCCGACTCTACATCGTTGCCGAGGAAAAGGTGATTGGAGCAGCTCTGACTCAAGAGGCCGAAGGACAGGAGTACGTCATCACATACCTAAGCTAGCGGCTGCTAGATGCCGAGTCGAGGTATAGCTTTATAAAAAGGTTGTGCCTGTCTCTTTACTTTGCTTGCACCAAATTGCGTCATTATCTTTTATCTAGTGAGTGCAAAGTATTTAGTCAAACCGATGTCATCAAACACATGATACATAGGCCGATTCTCAGTGGACGAATCGGCAAGTGGGCGTACGGGTTAATCGAGTATGATTTGGCTTATGAATCTCTCAAATCTGTGAAAGGCCAAGTTGTAGCCGATTTTATTGTTGAACATCGGATTGATTTAGAACAAGAAGCCGACTTAAATCTTGTGTCGGTTGTACCATGGAAACTCTATTTTGACGGCTCAGTTTGCAGCAGTGGACAAGGAGCCGGAATTGTGTATATTTCACCCCATGGTACTATCTTTGAAGCTTCCTGTCGTCTTGATCATTTTTGCACTAACAATGAAGCCGAATATGAAGCTCTTCTATTCGGGTTAGAGATTTTAAAGGATGCAGGAGTAACTCATGTCGAGGCATATGGTGATTCACTACTTGTCGTCCAGCAAGTGGCCAAGATCTTCCAGTGCAACAGTCGATCGCTCAATACATACCTCGACAGGTGCCTGGATATCATATCAACTTTAGATTACTTTTCTATATCTCATGTTTCCAGGCAGGACAACTGGCTCGCCAATGATTTGGCACAGCAGGCATCAGGCTATCATGTTAGCAGAGGAGTATTTTTCACAACAGAAAAGCCGATGATAACTGTCGTCAATGACTCGGAAGCTGGAGGAAAAGCCAAGTCACCTAACTCGGAAGATGGAAAGAAAGCCGGGTTATCTAGTTCGGCTCCAAAAGAACCTGGCGGGACTCGGTCATCTGATTGGAGGACACCCATTATTGATTATCTGAAGAATCCGAGTCAGAAAACCGAGAGGGCTATTCGGCGGCTTGCTTTCAAATATACTCTGGTGGATGACGAGTTGTATCGCCGAATAGCTGATGGTCTTCTTCTCAAATGTCTGAACGAAGATCAATCTCGGGTTGCCATGGTAGAATTACATGACGGGTTGTGCGGGACACATCAATCGGCCCACAAGATGAAGTGGATGCTCAGACGAGCCAGATTCTATTTGCCGACGATGATTGGCGACTGTTTCCGGTACTACAAAGGATGTGAAGCGTGCCAGAGATTTGGAGATATTCAGTTAGTGCCGGCTTCACTTCTTAACCCGGTAATAAAGCCGTGGCCTTTTCGAGGATGGGCATTGGATTTCATTGGTATGATTAACCCGGCGTCATCCAAAGGGCATCGGTTCGTGCTTGTCGCTACTGATTATTTCACCAAGTGGTCCGAAGCAGTACCCCTCCGGAATATGACCCACAAAGAGGTAATCCAATTTATTACAGAGCATATTGTTCACAGATTCGGTATTCCGCAGACTCTCACTACAGATCAAGGCACTTCCTTCATGGCCAAAGAGGTGAAACAGTTTGCCGAATCACTCGGGATCAAGATGCTCAGTTCATCTCCATATTACGCTCAAGCCAATGGACAAGCCGAGTCAAGCAACAAGATTCTGGTCAGGCTGATCAAGAAGAAAGTACAGGACTACCCGAGGAGGTGGCATGAGGTAATGTCCGAAGCATTGTGGGCTCACCGGATCTCAAGGCATGGTGCAACCAAGGTAACTCCTTTCGAGTTAGTTTATGGACAAGAAGCCGTTTTACCAATAGAAGTAAATCTGGCTGCTTTGAGGTTCGCTAAGCAAAATGATTTGTCGGCCGTGGATTATCACAATTTGATGATGGATAACATCGATGAGGTGGCCGACAAACGGATCAAAGCTTTGAAGGATATTGAGAAGGAGAAGTTGCGGGTGGCAAGAGCTTACAAGAAGAGAGTTCGGATCAAGGATTTTCAACTCGGTGATTTGGTCTGGAAAGTTATATTGCCAATCGGTTCAAAAAGCCAAAAATTCGGTAAATGGTCACCGAGTTGGGAAGGACCGCTCCGAGTCATAAGGATTGTACCTGGCAACTCATATCTGGTGGAAACATTGGAGGGCAGCATTTTGCCCCGAGCTATCAATGGGAAGTACTTGAAGAAATTCCACCTGAGTGTGTGGCAAACTGCGTAAAACACACATATGGCCCATGAACTGAAACATCGCCCTTAGAATAAATCTTCTACACCGAATATTTTCTAGTACGCAAGCTGATGGGGGGATACTTTATAGGTAGGCCCATGGACCCGGAAAGTAGACCCGCCAAGACCAAGAAGGCCAAAGCCGAGTCACGTGTCAAGTCGCATGGGCTAGGCTGGAGACAAGCCGACCAAGGCCCATGATGAAGAAAGGACCCGTCCGGAAGGAGTCCAAGTGCAGCCCGGAGCCCTAACTTGGAAGACCAGGACGTAGAGTAGGACTCCGTGTTCTAGTATGACTCGATGTAAATTGTAAGTCCAGAGACTCGGCAGCCTTTATAAGCGGGGTCCTGGACCTTAGATCGATAAGCTTCAACCAGTAGAGAGAAACCCTAGCCACCAGAGAGAAGTCGCCGGCTCCTGAGTTGAGGGAGTCGGGTCCTTGTAATCGAGATACAATCAAGAGCAATAACATAGAAGCAGGAAGTCGGTCTTTACCTCTAATCAGAGGGGCCGAACCTGGGTAAATCATTGTTCCTTGACGAGATTAACCGTTCCCACGTACTTCAATCACCGATGGCCCCAGAACTCATCTTCCTGGAGGAAGAACTTGCCGTGACAACCCCACGACAGTTGGCGCCCACCGTGGGGCCTATGGTGGCGAAAGGAGTTGAGATCGTTGGAGCTGCTCGTCGAGCCATGGAGAAACTCGCCATCGGACGAGTCTACACTGATGAGCATGGAGAAACAGAGATCGATGACTCAGGCTGGACCTCGGAGATGAATGAAGTCGACGAGGGTTATCAGCTTGTCTTCGGAGGAATCAACGTATTCGTCGGGATGGTGTGCGCGTCGGGTCTTCGCGCGAACTCGGCGGAGTCGGTACTAGAGCCAACTGTTATCGTCGAGTCCGATGGCGAGGAGTCGGTCGGAACCTCAGAGGTCGGCATCATCGCCGAGTCTGAGGAACCCCTAGCTGAGGAACCAGAGATGCTTCAAGAGTCAGATTCAGATTATGATGCAGATTCAGAGTCCATCCTACCCTTGTTTGAAGATCGGCTTGGGTACGGGATAGAGGAAGAGGATTATGAGGAGTCGCCAGTACGCGCTCGTGTTGTGGGAGTCTACATGTCTGGAAACACTGGGAATCAGTTTGATCCGACTCTATTGACAAAGGAGATTAATGCAAGTAATGCCGCAGAGAGGGCGGCCGAGTTAGCTAACGCTCGTGCTGCGTTGGAGAAGCAACTAGCTGATATCACAGAGGCAAACCGTAGACTAGCTGCAGAGCAGGCCCGAGTCCAAGATGAAGCTCAGGTCGTGCGGAGGCGCCGCGAGGAGCTTACTTCAATTCAGCATCGCCGAGCCAGGAGTCGCTTGCATGATGGAGTCCACATCAATCCAACCAATCTATTCACCACACCCAATGGTCCAGGCAGAGGAGCCGGGCTAGGAGGCTCAGCGGCAGCAGGAGGCGCCGCAGGAGGAGCCGGAGGAGCACCACCACCACCACCACCACCACCCCCAGAAGGACCGGGAGGCAGCCGTACCAACGGACCACCGCCTGAAGGAGGAGTCGGAGGAGGAGCATCTGGTGGCTTAGGGTCACAGCCAAACAGATTTCATACTCCAGAGGGACATTACTCTAATCCTATGGACAACGTTCATGCGGCGACTCTGAGATTGGAGAATATCTTGGTACCAGAGGGACCAGCGGGTCAGGAGACTCGTGATGCTATCGAGCTGCTGAAGACAGCTTTAACTCAGCAAGCTTTATATCCAACTTTTCCAGATGCAAGTAGGCTACATTCAACACCCTTTAACTCGGGCACGAGGAGTCGGCACGGCGAGTCCAACCCGGCAAACTCTACAAGTGCAAGGCGTCGTGAACTAGTGAGGAATCGTGCAAACATATCAACCGCTTCATAAGCTCAGCTAGTGGTTGATGAAGCAAGGCAACGACGAGAGAGAGAAGCAGCAAGAGCTCGGGAGGCAGAGAGGGACAGAGCGTTAGTGGGTGCAGTTAACCCGCCTCAGCCAACCCGGGTGCACGAGGAGGTGACTTCTCCTGGTGCTTATCCAGCATTAACAGGACCAGAGTGTTTGTCCGATGCCATCAGATCCGAGTCCTTCCCCAGCAGTTTCAAGGAGCCGCGCAAGGTTCCAAACTATGAGCCCAACATGGACCCGACCTCTTGGTTTTTGGCATGTGTTATCACTCGTTTTTGGCAGGTGCCGGATCAATCTTACTCGGAGGCGACGACTCGATGGGATCCAGCAGGAGTCAACCCTACGGGAGTTAACCCGGTTTATCAAAACCCGGGTCGTGGAAATGGACGACTCGGAAGGATCGGAATGACGACCCGGCAGGAGTATCCCGATTTAGACATAATTCAGTTTGGTCGAGACCCGGTGCGGGTTCGGCTCGAAACATCCTGAGGATCTAGAAATTGCCAGAGATGCCAAACGCGAGGTGATCTTGCAAAGCCCAAAACAGAAGTCGGTGGCCTTAGAAGGAGTTCGAGAACAATCCGGAGGGCAAGTTTCCAAAAAGAACCGGAGACAACACTTGCAGTTTGAATCCAACACGACGCCGGCCGGAAACTTGCCTAGTTTAGAAATAGGAACCGACCTATGCTATGAGTTGTAATCCGTGTAGAAGTACAATTGCTTGTAACGGAAAGTCCAACCGCCCCACTATATATATGTAGGGGGTGACGGCCGATTGAAGCTAAGCAAACAATCGACAATCAATACCAAACCCTACTTTTTACCCTCAACCCTTGTTTCTGCTTCCGTTGTTCGGCGACTTCGCGTAAGTTTCGACGAATATCGACAATCGAGTTGAGAGCGGTCCAATCCGGCTTAACTCAGCCAATCGTCGCCGGCCACCTCCGACGGGGTCCCTCCCGAGGTGCTGGGACGTCTGGTTCTAAACGCGCCGAGTCACTGTCTTGCGTATCGCGCTGTGACCCGGCCTCCCGCGGGGCGAGTTGCGGAGTATCTCCCCCGGCACCGCGGGTACACGAAGACGTGTTTGTGTGACGCGTTTCTATCGCAACACTTTGAATATAAACTTGCATGCTTGATTTGTAGCTTGTTAGATGGATTTGATGCATGCACTAGTTCATATTGAGTTATAGGAATAGTCTAATGCACTTCCTATATTTTATTTTCAAGTTTTGTGAGGATTGTTGAAAAATTTCAGAGAAGGAAGAACATGCCTAAGTTCAATTTAGGTGGGATCTTTAAGAAGAAGGATCCCTCTTCTCGTCGAGAAACGAGAGGGTCAAGTTCTAATGCACCAATGAGGCCTTCATATAATGAAGATTTGGATCCACTTGGTGTAATTGTGCTTGCTCGAGAGACGGATGTGCGTTCATCGGTATACCCATGATATGAATTTCTACAAGCTGCAGGTATACGCAATGAATTTACTAGTATTGTCACTAATGCATCGTTGACAAATATTGTATTAGTGGAGAGGCCCCAATATCTTAAGCTCACTAACATCTTTGTGAAAAGCTTTAATTTCAATAATGATCCATATCACCCTAGTGTGGAGTTCATGCTATATGAGCGACCTTGTAGAATGCATTTCTCTGAGTTTTGCAGCGCTTTAGGAGTGAGGAACTCGGGGCTCACAGGCAAGATGAACACGCAGCCCCTGTACCTCAAGGAGTTCTATGCTGGAATCTGTCATGATGATTGGAGGGTCTCTACGCGTGCCAAATTTGGGAGCATTCAGTTTCCAGCTATGAGGTATTTTGGGCTATGTCATTGCTCGTTGTATCCTTCCCCAGGATAACACGAGTAACATGACTAGTCTTGATCTTGCTATTCTTGCCGCCGCAATTAATTGTGATGAAACTTATAACATTGGCGCTCTTATTGCTCGTCGTCTTAGCACTAACAAGGTTAGAGGGCCTATTTATGGAGGCATTATTGCTTCGATCATGCTTGCTACTGCCATGCTTCGTCCTAAAGGATGATCTAGAGTTGCATTTTATTAGGCTTAATCTTGCTGCAATGAAAACTCACCACTATGTCACTTATGATTCCACTTTGGAGAATTTGCAGTACAGGTTATTATTTTGTTTTGATCTGGATAACCCTCGCTTTGTGAGATTACCTGCTCCTGCTTTGTTTGACACTATTGCTAGGGACGGATATTCATTTCCCGAGGAGGTGCTGGATGAGTACCTCGCATCATTAGTCCCTGAGGAGGAGCCGCAGGATATGCAGTGGCAGCCACAGACGGGCGCCAACTGGGGCGTGCCGCCGCCGTGGTAGATGGATCCCACTTAGGCCAAAAGCCTAAGCTTGGGGGAGTACGTATTTCTTACTGACATCTTTTTATTTCGTTCACTCAACTATCATATGTCCGTGTCTTTGTTATTCCTTTGTATATTCATTAGTTTTCTTTTTGCTTTCTTTTCACTCTTTTCAATTTGCTCAGTCGCCTTAGTTGTTCTTTTTGTTTATTAATCAAAAACCCAAAAATATTTCCTATTTGTTTGCCTCTTCTTTCTCATAATCAAAAAGACCAAAAATATTTTCTTTTGTTTGTTTTTCGTTTGTTTTCTACTTCGTTTCTAGTCGCTTCTTCCCAAATTGAAAACAGGAAAAATATTTCTCTTCTATTTCTACGCCATTCCTTTCGCTATTCGAAAAACACAAAAATATTTTCTCGTCTTCTTCGTTTTGTAGTTGTTTCAGAGTTCAACCTGTGTTTGTGATGACACTTGCACATTTTTATTATTTCCATATCTTTCGGTTGTGCAAGCGTCTATGCAATAATGATGATATTTGGCGACGCGGATTTGATGAGAAAATTTGGTATGAACTCTATTTGTCTTCATTTTTGTAATGCTTATCCTCATGCTCATGTTTTAGTTTGCTATGGTAGAATGTTGCGTATATGATATTACTTAGTTTTTATGGATTCACATGCTTAGCCTCAACTTGTTAAGAGTGGATAATTTGTCATGTAGACGTGAGCATGTTTTGCATTGTTTATAATATGGTATGGTGAAGTGAGATCCTCCTCCAAAAGATTTATTTGTATTGACTTGGCACATGTTCACACATTGTAAAAGATTAAAAATAAAGTCTGTTAAGACTTGACGGTTTATTGTGCTTATAATTGTAGTATCACTCTTATGCTTTATTCATTGATTGATTTTGTCGCAAAGCATGATTATGACAGTAGTGCTCTTGATCGGTCGCTCCCCAGTGTCTTTTGCTAGCCTTCATTTGCACTGGGTGTAATTGTCCATCCGTGCGTCCATTTTCCTTAATCCAAAGTATTCCATTTGAGTACACTATATCTTCCTACATATGGTATTTCACCACCATTCCAAGTAAATTTGTCATGTGCTACCTTTAAATCCTTTAAAATGCTTCTTTTTATGTCTCTGTTTTTAGCTCATGAGGAAGCAGTAGAGGGCTAGATATAACTTGTGACAAGCAAGGTCATTTCCCCCTTTTCACCCGGTGTTGATGGATTACGTCTTTACTTGAATCAACCCGAGAGCAGCTTAAGCAAAATATAAATATAACTCACCATTCTCCTCTGTGCAATGCAAAATCTGAGAAATCAGCTCAAACATTGGACAGTGGTGAAACCAAGGAGAAAGAGGAGCGTACTCGATCCTCTAAAGAACCAGCTGCTCTCACAAGTCTAAAAGCCTTGCTTGTTACGAGGGACTAGATAGCCTCTCTGTTGTGAAATCGTTGACGAAAGCATGCATCTCTCAAAACTATTTTACTTCTGCTTATAAAAATAAAAAGCTCTAGCACATGATTAATCCCTGCTTCCCTCTGCGAAGGGCCTTTCTTTTATATATTAATGTTGAGTCATCACCCTTTTTTGAGCACCATCTTATAGAGCATTGCTGTTGTCGTGGGGTTACTCTTTGACTACCCCACGGTGGTGATACCTGGGTCACGCCGAGTCCATCAATCCTATGGCGAGGGTCCAAGGAAGGCCCAAGAAGGACGACGTGCGGCCCAAGATAGTCGACGTTAGGTCATCAGCCTTGATCGTCCTGTAAGTGCCATCGGCACCATTCACCCGAGACCCAGCCTATCATATAAAGGCTGGGAGGGTCCCTCGTCTAGGGTAACTCAACTCCAGCTCATAGCCGCCAGCTCAAACCCTAGCGAGATCGCCATCTTGCCATTGTAGCCACGCTCAACATCAATACCAGACAAGCAGGAGGTAGGGTGTTATCCTCCGGGAGCCCGAACCTGGGTAAAACCTCGCCTGTTAGCCGTCGTGATCACCAGCGCTCATCTCTCTCCCCCTCAATCAACCCGTGGTGGTCAACCCAGGGATTTGCCGAGTCCCAACCTCGTCAATTAGCACCGTCTGTGGGAAAGAACGAGCGTTGGAACCATGGTCGCTCCGGCTCCATCAACCTTGAAGACCGACGCCTGCACCAGGGAGCCAATCCGGTCCGGCTCCCTCGAGTACGTCAGCCACCCGCTGGCTCATCGCTCGGCGTACGCTGAACTGAGTGAAGGTACGTGGATCACCTTTGGTACCATGCGCTACCTCATAAACAGCTACGGAACACTCCGATCTACGGTGGCCGCGCTACGCGCGGAGACGACACCTGCGTCTGCATCGACTACGTCGGCCGCGCCTTCACCTGCCGTGGAGATCGCATCTGCTGCAAGTGCAGCGATCGCGTCTTCGACTGCCGCGAAGATCGCATCTGCTAAGACTACAACGACCACGTCATCACCTGCCGTGATCGCATCTACCGCGACTGTGACAATCGCATCCTCGACTACCGTGAAGATCGCACGCGTCTCGACTGCACCAATTGCCTCTGTGGCAAAGATCGCGCCTGACGCGACCAAGACACCCGCATCTCCGGCTGCCAAGGAGATCGCATCGGTAGGTGACCCCTGCGCGGATCAAGTCTACTTCGACCACCTTGGTCGCGTCGCGGGCAAGGCCAAGATCTACATCGACCCCGACTACGTCGGCCACGCCCCCGCGTCGCGAGGTCATCCGCAAGCCAATCGCACCCGCGTCGACGACAGCGATTCCATTCCTCGTGTCCGCCGTGAAGGCCGCGAAACTCTACGGAAAGAACCTCAACAGCAACTATGGTACCCACCACGTTGGAGCCATTTTCGACTCCGAGCATGGCTCGGATGAAGGAAGCAGCAGTGGAAGCATCAGTCCCACTACCCGGATCTACCCCGCGCAAGTCTACATGGCCGGCCCGTCGCGGGCCAACGGCGACGAACCCGCATACCCACTAGAGGTGGTCATGCCGGACCAGACACGACTCACCATCACTCGTGACATGGCAATCAGAGCCCTGAAGAAGCACGTTGAGGAGGGTACATACCCCCCACCAGACGCACCCCGAGAGGACCTTATGGCGGTCCAGTATCTGCTGCGGAAGGAAGGCGAACGACTCCGCGCAGAGAAGGCCGAGCTACTCCGATGCAAGAAGGAAGCCGACGCGGCGAGTGCCAGGAGGGTCGCGTATTCATTCACTGCTGCCTCGACAGAGGTCTCACAAGGAGCAAGGCGCCACAGGGCCCGCGTGCCCCGGATGACAGAGGCCGAACGCGCCGGAATCACCCGCAACCTCGAGTCGTCATACATGACTGAAGACGCGGATAGGATACCCGTCCTGAAAACACCTGGAGCTGCCCTCTTGGCAGTCGAAACATACCTGCGACTGACGCAGCCGCCTGAGGGTGACGCCCGTGCTCTCCTCCACAAGAAACAGATCATGTCCATCAAGGCAGTCGAAGAAGCTCTAGCGAACAAGGCACCACCAGAAAGGGCGCAAGAGAATCGGGGTCGCCACGACCGCGAACCCGCAGCGCTCGCAGGCCCAGCTCCAAGACAGCCGCGACAGCCGCAGCAAAGGCGAAGACCTCCGCAACGTCATCACGCAGAGGACGGTAGACCGCAACCGCACCCAGCGGATTGTCAGCACACCCAATGCTGACGACCGCGACGATAGCGACTCCGAGCCACGCGGTGCCCCATGCTTCAGCTTCAACATCCGCGACACAAGAATGCCCAAGGGCTTAAAGCTCACGGCAGAAGCGGTCAAGTACGACGGAAAGCAGGACCCGAGGGGACTGGAAGGGTTTTAACGAGGCGGCCTGCTCGCAAAAATCAATAAAGTGATTTGAGGAACAAACTCTCCCCTCTACTTTTGTCAGCAAGCAACATAAACCTAGGCCGCCACCTGATGCACTCGGGGGCTGCGCCATACAGGTCAACTCGAAAATCCTCGGCCGCCACCCGGACAACCCCGGGGCTGCCCTGTACAGGTCTAAGATAAAACCTAGGCCGCCACCCGAACCACTCGGAGGCTGAGCCATACAGGTCCAACTCGAAAATCCTCGGCCGCCACCCGAACAACTCGGGGGCTGCGCTGTACAGGTCTAAGATAAAACCTAGGCCGCCACCCGAACCACTCGGGGGCTGAGCCATACAGGTCCAACTCGAAAATCCTCGGCCGCCACCCGAACTACTCGGGGGCTGCGCTGTACAGGTCTAAGTCAAAACCTAGGCCGCCACCCGAACCACTCGGGGGCTGCGCCATACAGGTCCAACTCGAAAATCCTCGGCCGCCACCCGAACAACTCGGGGGCTGCGCTGTACAGGTCTAAGATAAAACCTAGGCCGCCACCCGAACCACTCGGGGGCTGAGCCATACAGGTCCAACTCGAAAATCCTCGGCCGCCACCCGAACAACTCGGGGGCTGCGCTGTACAGGTCTAAGTCAAAACCTAGGCCGCCACCCGAACCACTCGGGGGCTGCGCCATACAGGTCCAACTCGAAAATCCTCGGCCGCCACCCGAACCACTCGGGGGCTGCGCCGCACAGGTCTAAGTCAACCTAGGCCGCCACCCGAACCACTCGGGGGCTGCGCCGCACAGGTCCAACCCTAAAATCCTCGGCCGCCACCCGAACCACTCGGGGGCTGCGCTGTACAGGTCTAAGTCAAAACCTAGGCCGCCACCCGAACCACTCGGGGGCTGCGCTGTACAGGTCTAAGTCAAAACCTAGGCCGCCACCCGAACCACTCGGGGGCTGCGCCGTACCGGTCTAAGTCAACCTAGGTCGCCACCCGACGCACTCGGGGGCTGCGCCGCACAGGTCTAACACGAAAAGCCTCGGCCGCACCCGACGCACTCGGGGGCTGCGCCGCACAGGTCTAACACAAAAAGCCTCGGCCGCACCCGACGCACTCGGGGGCTGCGCCGCACAGGTCTAACTCGAAAACGCCTCGGCCGCACTCGAAAGCACTCGGCGGTTGCGCCGCACAGGTCTAACTCGAGAACGCCTCGGCCGCACTCGAAGGCACTCGGGGGCTGCGCCGCACAGGCCTGACTCGAAAACGCCTCGAAGCACTCGGGGGTTGCGCCGCACAGGCCTGACTCGACGCACCCCGGCCGCACTCGACCCGCTCGGGGGCTGCGCCATACGGGTTTACAGAAATCTACAATATATAATTTATTCACTCGGAGGCTTCGACGACCTCGGCACACATACATTCATATTTCCACTTGGAAAAATGTCTTTTACAAGCTAACGCTATACAACAGCAATCTGGTAGTCTTAGTCTACAGGCTCATTCTTCGGCGCATCGAGTGGACCTACAAGTTGCTCACTGAAGCTCTGGACCTGTTGAATCATCTGACGCGCAGTCGCAAGGGTATCGGCATAGTCATCTGTTCCAGGCAAGCCGTTAAGTACTTTGTCCAAGGGAAGATGAGGCCGGTGCATTCGAACGTACGCCAGCGCCACGTTCGCCCCGCCAACAAGCTGGACGTGCACGATTTCCTTCAACGCCTTGCCTTCGCGGAATCTCTCCAGCAGCGCAGCCAGTCCATTAGGCTGCTCGTTGTGCGGAAAGTACACCCTATTGATCTGCAAGAGGGTCTTTCTACAACCTTCCAGGAGCAAAGCAGCTCGCCAGGTGCGATCCAGCATTCTAGCCAGTACACTGCCTTTGGATTTGTCTGACCAAAATTAACGAGCTTCGAGTGAGTCACCGGCGGCTTCTCTATCCACCCGCTCGTCCACTCGACTCTGCTCGGCCTTCCAGTCAGCATTCACATCTGCATCAAGACCCAGCACTTAGAACAGTGAAAGCATAAAGAAGCCGGAGGAAAGCGCCAGAAGACCAACCTTGCAGCTGTCGACTGATCAAATCTATCTGGCCAAGAAGGAATTCCTCACGCTGGGAGAACGGCGCAGTGGGCCGAGACATCAAGCGCTCCAACTCCAACGCGGCAACCTTCAGCTTCGACTCGAGCTCAACAATCTTGTTCCTCATGTAGGTGAACACTCGTTGATCATTCACGCTTCGTACAGGGGCTGGAGAAGCTCGACGACGATGGCGAGTGGGTGCAGCCGAAGAGGTGTCATCATCCTCGCCCGCACCAGTAGTTCCAGCGACCTCAGGAGCCTCGCCCATCTCAGACTGCCAAATTCGACAGCGTCAAGTAAGGAAAAGAGCACATTCATTCTAGCATAAATATGACAGAAGACTCGAAGGCACAAATTCACATTTCACATCAGCATGTTCGCGACCAGAAGACCCGCAAACTATATGGTTCATTACAGACCAAGCCCAAAAGTAGAAGAAGCTTAAAATAAAGAAGTCTACATCGCAGACTCCGACTGAGAACGGCCCTTCCTAGCGGCCAACTCTGCAGCCTTGGCGATTCTCTTCTCGAAGGTGGCAACCAACTTCGCAGCCAGCTGACTCGCCCGCGCCTTCACACAGCTAAGGGACGCGGTTTTGCCATCAGGCCTCCGAGGGAAGTCGCTGACAACCTTCTCAAAGTCACCTGCGACTTGGTGACCAAGTAGGAGCTGGAAAGTAAGCTCTGAGCCGCGTACCGTCTGAGCACGCGTGTAGTCCGCCATGGTGGTCGCGTCGCCTTCAAACGGAGCCGCAAGCGCGTCAACAGCGACCGGCGACGGCTGATTGGGGAAGATGCTCCGGTGCACAGTCGCCAAGGCGCCTGTCGACTTCTGCAGTGCCGTTGAGGCATACGCACAGACGCGATCGATGAAGCCAACAGCTTCCGTTAAGCTGACATTGGCACTGGAAGTTCCTTCGGGAGGAGCACCTCCGTAAGTCTCTGCTCCAACAAGACCACACTGATAAGACACCAGAAGTCGACACAAGAAAAAGTAGGCAAACTGCCGAGATACTTATGATGGGGTCGTTGCATAGAAAACAAAAAATTTCCTAGGAAACAAGCGGAAGAAACCCCAAGGATCTAGATCTATTAGACGAAGGTAGCGAAGGTGAGATCCAATCTCTTACCCTTGAAGATCAACAAACGCGTTTTGTCGGTGCAGGGGTTGGCTAGTCGATCCCCGCAACTAGACTCATCTAGTCGCGAGGAGATGTATTTCCTCGAAGTCCAATCCGACGAAGTGCCACAAGGGGTAGCACCTCCGCGGTATCCACACGTACAGCTCGATGTAGATCTCCGCCTTCTTGATCCCACAAGCAAGGTGGAGATGGCTAGATGGATCTCGGCACCACGACGGTTGTGGTGGCGTTGATGGTGTAGTCTCCACGAGCAGGGCTTCGCCAAGCCAAGCAAGAGGAGAGGGAGAGGAGGAGGTGCAGCAGCAGCCCTACATCTAGGGGTGGTGCGGCTAGAGGTGAAGGTCTAGGCGGCGGCAGCCCTCCGGGGAGAGGTGGCGCGCGGCTAGGGCTAGGGTGGAGGAGGGGTGCGGCTAGGGCAAGTTGAGGGGCAGGCAAGGGTGTGCCGCACCCCTCCCCTTGCCCCTCCTTATATAGGAGGCCAAGGGGGGTGCGCCCCACCCCCTCCTAGGGCCGGCGGCTAGGGGAGTGGCCCCCAAGCCAGCCGCCCTAGGGTTAGGGTTTGGTGGCTGGCCCCCTTCCCCTCTTGGGCTCCAAGCCCACACGCATGGGCCCCTTAGGGCTGTGGTGCGGCTGGCCCATGAGGCCAGTCCACCACCCCTTTAAATCATGTGGGCCCCATACTCCTATGGGCCCCACTTCTAGACCCCTCTAGAACCTTCTAGAATCTTCCGGTACCCTACCGAAATATTCCGGAACTTTTCCGATACCTCCGGAAACTACTTTCCTTATATGAATCTTATTCTCCGGACCACTCCGGAACTCCTCGTGATGTCCGGGATCCTATCCGAGACTCCGAATCACCATTCGTTCATTCCATCAAAATATCTCATCGCTAACCCTAGCTACATCGGAGCGTTAAGTGTGTGACCCTACGGGTTCGAGAACATGCAGACATGATCATATCAATAATCAACAGCGGGACCGGGATGCCCATATTGACTCCTACATATTCAACGAAGTTCTTTATCGATTGAACCACGATGCCAGAGATTCTTAATATCATATACTATTCCCTTTGTCTCACCGATTTTTAATTTGCCCGAGACTTGATCGTCGATATCTCCATATCAGGTTCAATCTCGTTACCTGGCAAATTCTCTTTACTCGTTCGTAATATAGGATCTCCGTGATTAACACTTAATCACATGGTTGCAACCTTTCTGATGCTATATTACCGAGAGGGCCCAGAGATATCTTTTCCGTCACAAGGAAGGACAAATCCCAGTCTTGATTCATGTCACCCAACAAATACCATCGGAGATACCTGAAAGCCACCTTTATAATCACCCAGTTACGAAGTGACGTTTGATGTCCACAAAGTATTCCTCCGGTAAACGGGAGTGACATAATCTCATGGTCTAAGGAAACTATACTTGGCATACTAAAAGTGTTGGCAATGAAACTTGTGTGACACGATCAATTGCAACTCTTTATTATCGGGTCTTGTCCATCACATCATTACTCCTAATGATATGACTCCGTTATCAAGTGACTATAACAAGTCCATGGTTAGGAAACTCTAACCATCTCTTGACTAACGAACTAGTCCGGTAGAGGCTTACTAGGGACACCTGTTTGTTTATATTCCACACATGTATTATGTTTCCAATTAATACAATTATAGCATGGATAATAAACTATTATCATAAACATGAATATGCTAATAAACCATTTTATTATTGCCTCTAGGGCATATTCCCAATAGTCTCCCACTTGCACTAGAGTCAATAATCTAGTTTACATTTTCTCGATCCAACACTCATGGTGTCTAACACTCATGGAGTCTCAGTGCTGATCATGTTTGCTCGTGGAAGAGGTTCTGTCCGTGTTCTGTACTATACAGTTCTTTATGTTCTTTGCAAAACGTCAATGTCTCCTAATTTGTCATTACTTTATCATCTCATGATAAACCTATTATCATCACATGATAATTCTCATCATCACATGATGAATATAATATATTTGGTTAGAGAGTGAGATTTTCATTTCCCTTTTATGCCTACATGACGTATGATCAGTCAAGAGGACTTTCTCATAGCATGTGCACCCGGAACTCACTCAGTCTTGAAACAAAATTTCTCAAACCATAATATTATATCTTTTAATCCTTGAATTAATCATATACTCCTATATGTTGTAGACTCACAAATCGACAGTGCTATAAAGTCACTTAGATATTTTCGATCATGCTTTCGCTGCGCTTCTGCTATCATGAGATCCCCAATCCAGTTTGGTTTTATGACTTCAACCAAGTCTACCAATCTCTAGATTCTATCATCTCAACTCCATGAAAAATGACTCCTCACTTAACATGTTCTTCTAACCAAGAACTTGGGTCACATATCGTCAAATACAAACACATGGTTCTTATATGTTTTAGACCTATGAACAATTCATAGCGAATTCTAACATATCCTCCAACCATCATTTTTTGTACTGAGTTATCAACTCAATGTTTCACCTATTTTTCACAAGCAGATGAACCTTTCTTCTCTTGTTTTATTTTGAACTCCTTCAAAATCTTACTTAGGTTAAACATCGTGACATAATGCTTTATCAAACATATCTATCCTCCATAGATACATCCATCTCCATGGATATTTGACGTTTCAAACTAACTTCATAAGTTATACGTTGGTTCCTGACTTATTTACAACATTTATGAAATCTCCATTTCACACAAACAAGATGTTGTAAACTCCCACTCAAATATACACCATACACATATTAAATTGTGAAACCACTTTGGCTCCCACTCGGAAATATGTTATCTCTATATTTGACCATGATTAACTAGCTCCCACTCAAACATATGTCACCACATATTTTGACCTTGGAAAATAATTTCTGCTCTGACTTAATATATGTCACCACATATTTTAATTAGATCACACTCGTGTATTTTCTCGATATTTTGGACACCTCCAAAATTCTTAATTAACTATTAATATCGAGAACTCTTTATACGAAACGCTAGTACTTTACTAGCTTTAAGTTTTATTTATTCCCTTTTGAGGAATAAATATGTGAAACATCACTTTCACAAAATCAAGCAACAATTACTTTGTGATTTAAACTTAACATAGGATGACTCTTAGTCACTTTCGTATTTAAGGCTTCTATTTCTTCTTTGTAGTTTCGTAGGTATGTCTTGTTTCTGAAACATGACAAGTAAATCATGAATATTATTTTGTAACTTGACAAAACTTTAATATTCTTGAATCCTACTCCTTTGGACAAGCTAAACCGAAATTCAATGATCACCATCATTAATTCCTTTATGTGTCAAGTTTTAACCAACATAGCACTTTACATATGTGCCACTTGATACATAAACAAGCAAGGTTTTAGCTTTTCCATTCCATCAATTCTTTTATCAATGAAACCTTTTCACGATAAATCCACTAAAACATTTAACACAATCAACAATTGATTTGTCCCTTTTAGTCTCTCGTTGTGGAATCTCTATTCATAGTCACATATGAATATACTACAAACTTTATTTGCAACAGTTTCTAATTATCTCATAATTAATGAAACCACTGTTTCACATAACTCATATGCGAAATGCAAATCATTAAATAGATCCTTATTTCTAAACAGAGTGTTTATCAAATAAATCTAAATGCTATTATGAAACCCCCGAAATAAAACCCTTCTTTGAGACCACACAATATCAAATAGTGTGTGATTACAATATCTTAGGACATATCAAACTCCTTGGAAATATTCTAAATATTGTAATTTGTGATAACACTTCTCACAAGTCCGCATACTAACATATAACTCAAATATTTTGTCTCTTTTGATCAAATCATAAAGACTCAATTTTCTTGTTAACTTAATATCCTAAACTCCAGAAATTTATTTGATCTCATTAAATATCATAACTCGAATAAATACACCTATTTAATCATTTATGATGGAGTACACAAAATAATGACATCTAACATTTGCTGAAAATACAACCAACACTTGTGTTTATTTTCGGCAATTCATGGCACTCTTCCAAAGGGTGGCATTTTAGTCATACTCCTTACAATAAGGCGCATTGATAAAACATCAAAATGTTTATTCAATATTTAGCATGACTGAAACAATTGTCATTATTAAGTTTTGGATATCATTAGTATGTCTTTTATTTATAAATGTTCAACCAATTTATCATTTAGATTATAATAAGAATAATACACTTATAATCGAAACTTGTGATTTCCAAAAAGGATCACTCATGAGAATAGAACAACCATTGTCTTTAACATGAATAACCGTCTCACATATGCAAGACACACTAATCAAAATCACACTTTATTCGATTACAACACTTATTCAAATCCTCTAATCCAAATGATAAATGTAGAGACAGATCGTTGCCAGCATCAACTCCTTGATTGCCACTATTCCACAACGTCTTCCCATATCCTTTATGCAAATCTCAAGCAGCAGGTTCTGTTTTCATAAAATAGAATGAGTATCAAATACTTATCGGAACCGCCACAACTGCAATTTGGACTTAAACACTTATAACATGTATATCAATATATACTTTCTGCCTTGTCAACTTCTCTTGCTATGGGTTCCACTTTGACATGACGCAGCCGAGACACAAACTCACAGAAAGTGATCAAATCCCTTCCCATGACCTAGTCTCTGACACAATTCTTGAAGCTGGGGAGAAGCTAGCGTATCACCCCATCTATCGCGAAACCGTCATTCATCTCGTGGTTCCAAACAAGCACTAGACGATGATGTATCTCATGCATTATCCTCAGGTGTTGTTCCAAGCAAGTGTTCTCTTCCATCTTGAATGAAAGAAAAACCGTTCAGACATTCGAACCTTACAATTCTAACTTGTGCTGAAAAACTATTTTTCAGCTCATCAACAATCTCCATTGCAATCAAGTTCTTGAATTGTCTACTTAGGTCAGAATTCATGAAGGTGCACATCATCCACTTGACTTTCAAGTAGGTGGTTCAAAACCACTCCATGTACTCCTTATCGCTTGCAGAAAAAATGGGTTTATCTCCTATTGGTTCTTCTAGCACGTAGAGCTCATCATTGGTGTGTAGGACTTCTTTCAGGACGCAGGTACTACTCTAACAAAATGACCCATCGAGACGCAGTTTTTCAGCAACGAACAGACTACCGTAGTCGGCCATGATCTACAAGGATTTTTGCAAAGACATCTTAGGACTTTTGTTTATGATAATTTTAGTTCATCTTAATGAACTCCCACTAAACTCAACATCTCTCTGGTTGTTTAGTGACACACGATCCAAATCCACTACACCACAACCGATCATCACGTGAGATGATGTAGCTTCAATGGTGAACATCGCCATGTTGATCATATCATCCATATGACTCGTGTTTAGCCTTTCGGCTCTTGTGTTCCGAGGCCATGTCTGTACATGCTAGGCTCGTCAAGGAAACCGTAGTATTTTTGCATGTGTAAATCTGGCTTACACCCGTTGTATGTGAACGTAGAATCTATCACACCCGATCATCACGTGGTGCTTCGAAACGAAGATCTTTGGCAACGGTGCATACTAGGGAAGAACACATCTTGATATTAACATGAGAGATCACCTTATCATGCTACCGTCGCGATCACATCTAAGCATAACAATAAGGTGCATAAAAGGATTAACATCACATGCAATTCATAATTGTGATATGATATGGCCTTTCTTCTTGTGCTTTTGATCTCCATCTCCAAAGCACCGGCATGATCTCCATCTCCGGCATGATCTCCATCATCGTGGCGCCATCACCATGGTTGTCCACCAACTATTGCAACTACAACTAATGCTACTCTTAGCAATAAAGTAAAGCAATTACATGGTGATTCAATGACACGCAGGTCACATAAAAATAAAAGACAACCATATGGCTCCTGCCGGTTGCCGTACTCGAGGACATGCAAGTCGCGAAAGATTACAAACATGATCATTGCATACATTATCACAAATCACATATTGGCCATACCACATCACATGACCCCCCTCTGCAAAAACAAGTTAGACGTCCTCTACTTTGTTTATGCAATTTTTACGTGGCTTGGGTCAACGAGATAGAACCGTTCTAATCTACGCAAAACCACAACGGTGATATAGTACTTGCTTATTTACTCATCCTTTTGAAAGGACTTCCATTGAAAATTGCATCTTCACTAAAGCAAGAGAAACAGACACCCGCCAGCCACTTATGCAAAACAAGTTGCATGTCAATCGTGGAACCGGTCTCTCGTGCGTGGACGAGTAAGGTTGGTCCGGGCCGCTTCATCTCACAATACCGCAAAGACGCAAAGTGCACGCGAGAAGGTAGCAACATAAAATATCAACGCCCACAACACTTGTGTTCTAATCGCACCAACATCTACGAATAGATCTAGGCTCTGATACCACTGATGGGGTCGTTGCATAGAAAACAAAAAATTTCCTACGAAACAAGCGGAAGAAACCCTAAGGATCTAAATCTATTAGACGAAGGTAGCGAAGGTGAGATCCAATCTCTTACCCTTGAAGATCAACAAACGCATTTTGTCGGTGCAGGGGTTGGCTAGTCGATCCCCGCAACTAGACTCATCTAGTCGCGAGGAGATGTATTTCCTCGAAGTCCAATCCGACGAAGTGCCACAAGGGGTAGCACCTCCGCGGTATCCACACGTACGGCTCGATGTAGATCTCCGCCTTCTTGATCCCGCAAGCAAGGTGGAGATGGCTAGATGGATCTCGGCACCACGACGGTTGTGGTGGCGTTGATGGTGTAATCTCCACGAGCATGGCTTCGCCAAGCCAAGCAAGAGGAGAGGGAGAGGAGGAGGTGCAGCAGCAGCCCTACATCTATGGGTGGTGCGGCTAGAGGTGAAGGTCTAGGCGGCGGCAGCCCTCCGGGGAGAGGTGGCGCGCGGCTAGGGCTAGGGTGGAGGAGGGGTGCGGCTAGGGCAAGTTGAGGGGCAGCCAAGGGTGTGCCGCACCCCTCCCCTTGCCCCTCCTTATATAGGAGGCCAAGGGGGGTGCGCCCCACCCCCTCCTAGGGCTGGCGGCTAGGGGAGGAGTGGCCCCCAAGCCTGCCGCCCTAGGGTTAGGGTTTGGTGGCCGGCCCCCTTCCCCTCTTGGGCTCCATGCCCACACGCATGGGCCCCTTAGGGCTGTGGTGCGGCTGGCCCATGAGGCCAGTCCACCACCCCTTTAAATCATGTGGGCCCAATACTCCTATGGGCCCCACTTCTAGACCCCTCTAGAACCTTCTAGAATCTTCCGGTACCCTACCGAAATATTCCGGAACTTTTCCGATACCTCCGGAAACTACTTTCCTTATATAAATCTTATTCTCCGGACCACTCCGGAACTCCTCGTGATGTCCGGGATCCTATCCGAGACTCCGAATCACCATTCATTCATTCCATCAAAATATCTCATCGCTAACCCTAGCTACATCGGAGCGTTAAGTGTGTGACCCTACGGGTTCGAGAACATGCAGACATGATCATATCAATAATCAACAGCGGGACCGGGATGCCCATATTGACTCCTACATATTCAACGAAGTTCTTTATCGATTGAACCACGATGCCGGAGATTCTTAATCTCATATACTATTCTCTTTGTCTCACCGATTTTTAATTTGCCCGAGACTTGATCGTCGATATCTCCATATCAGGTTCAATCTCGTTACCTGGCAAATTCTCTTTACTCGTCCATAATATAGGATCTCCGTGATTAACACTTAATCACATGGTTGCAACCTTTCTGATGCTATATTACCGAGAGGTCCCAGAGATATCTTTTCCGTCACAAGGAAGGACAAATCCCAGTCTTGATTCATGTCACCCAACAAATACCATCGGAGATACCTGAAAGCCACCTTTATAATCACCCAGTTACGAAGTGACGTTTGATGTCCACAAAGTATTCCTCCGGTAAACGGGAGTGACATAATCTCATGGTCTAAGGAAACTATACTTGGCATACTAAAAGTGTTGGCAATGAAACTTGTGTGACACGATCAATTGCAACTCTTTATTATCGGGTCTTGTCCATCACATCATTACTCCTAATGATATGACTCCGTTATCAAGTGACTATAACAAGTCCATGGTTAGGAAACTCTAACCATCTCTTGACTAACGAACTAGTCCGGTAGAGGCTTACTAGGGACACCTGTTTGTTTATATTCCACACATGTATTATGTTTCCAATTAATACAATTATAGCATGGATAATAAACTATTATCATAAACATGAATATGTTAATAAACCATTTTATTATTGCCTCTAGGGCATATTCCCAACAACTTACTTCCAGTAGCATCGGCGAGTGAGAGCAAATGCTCAACCTGGGCCTTCTCCAGTTCATCCCGGGCTCGCTCACGCTCTTGAGCTTCGCCCAGTGACTTCTCCAGCTCCGCGACCCGCTTCGCCAGGCTCTCCCTTTCGCCTGTGGATCACCGGAGCAAAGTTAAAAATGAAGATAGTCGAAGCACCTCTTGAACGCAAGGGTTAGTACTCACTGTTTGCTTGCTCCAGAGCAGTGCGGAGTCGACCCCCCTCCTTCTCCATTCGCACGAAGGCTGCGGCTCCCTCCATCAGCTGGCGACAAAACGGTTGTGGAAAGAACAAGACATCAATCTGCGCCCGACTATTCTAGTCACGCACATCTTCGGGGGCTACTCCCATCGGGAGCGCTGTTCGCGCACCCGATACAGATCTTGCAGACTGAGTTAAGGGACACTTACATGCTCAAGCAATCCAGCGTCCACCGAGGTCGTATCAGCAGTCTTCTCTGGCACGGAGGAGGTCGAAGCCTTCAAGGTCGACGCATCATCCGCCTGCGGTTCTTCTTCGGTCGTCTTCACGGTCTGCTCGAACACGGGAGCAGAAGTGTGCTCCATCTCTGGAGGCGAAGAACCGACAGCGCCAGTACGGTTGCTGCGACAAGATAATTCAATTCAAATACTCGCAAAGGCAAAAAGGGCACTCGACAAAACAAGGTGATGGTTGCAAGACTAACCTGGTGACGTCCAGATCATCATCGCTGCCCAGGGAGACGGAGGGCATCCTCGCGAACCCAGTCGGTGGCGCAGAGCTAAGGGGAGGCACGACCAAAGGCTCCGTCGGGTCGCTCGTGTGCTTGGCACCCAAGGACGACTCGCTCGCCTCGCCCACGTCCTCCACCTCCACCTGCTTTGCAGGTGACGAAGCCGAAGCAGACTCGCCACTCTTTCGCCTTTGTCGCTTCTGCAGCGGCTCTTCATCTTCATCGTCCTCCACTACCTCTCCACTCGGAGAAGTGGCGGAGGGAACTTCATCGTCATCAAGCTCTTCATCCTCAGGGAACTCTGTCTCTTCATGAGGTCCATTCTCCATCAACGGAGGAAGGCTGACAAAGCTGGAACGACCCTGTCGAAAAAATTCGGGTCAGACAAAAGAAGATTTCGGCAGAACATACAAGACAGAAGCAAAACAAAAAGGAAGCTTACCTCAGGCACAGGGTTGTTCGGCCCATACGGCTGGACCGGGCACTTGACATTGCACGGATCGGCGGCTCGGAGACTGGTGATGCTCCTCACCTTCGACTCAACTTCGTCATCGCTGAGTTCGTTACCATGCTCAAGCGCCCACATCGGATGGACGCGAGCGCGGAGCAGCTGCACCCGAAGCCTAAAGAAGGTGGCAATGAGTTGCACCCCACCTGCCTCACGCCCAAGGCTCTTCAGCAGGCTACGGAGAAGCGCCAACCAGGGTTGAGTCGCATCCCTGTCCTCCTTCGACAGCGGGTGCGCCCATGCCTTCGTCTTCCGCAACTCGCGATCAGCCGCGAAGGGAAGAAGCCCCTCCTGGTCGCACCTGACGTAGAACCACTTCCTCCGCCAGCCTTGGACGGAGTCGGATTTCTTCATCTGGAAGAAGGCGGTGTCGCCGCGCACCTGGATGCCGAAGCCGCCCACCGGGTACACTTGCCCGCTCTTCCCCACGTTCCTCCTGACGAGGAACAGCGACTTCCACAGCGGCCAATGGGGTGCGATCCCCAAGAAGCACTCGCAGAGCACGATAAAGCTCGTGATGCTCAAGATGCTATTGGGATTCAGATCGTGGATTTGAACCCCATAAGCATACAGAAGACCACGAACAAAATCGTGGAGGGGGAACCCGAAACCCCGCGGAAGAAAATCCACGAAGCATACGCGTTCCCCCTCGCGAGGGGCAGGGAATACCTCCTTCCCTGGAGCGCGCACCGCCGCCTGGTCCGCCGGCGGCAGCAGCCCCTGCGCGCGGAGGCCCTCAAGATCGGCCTTCTTCACCGACGACTTCGTCCAGTCGCCCTCGGGCTTCTTCATCACGCTAGCCTCGGTGGCGGCGTCGGCGCCGGCGGCAGACTTTCCCCTCTTCATCGTGACGTTGCTCATGGTGGGTGGAGAAGAATCTGGCAGAGGAGCAGCAATGGAGGAGAGAGCAGTTGAGACGACGGCGAAATGGAGATGGGATGAACTGTTCCCCACCACGGTGAAAAATATATACCGCGGGGTCAGTTCATCCTGGCCGTTTCCACAACCTCATCTGGCCGTCCACGCATCGCGCAGAGATGCCAACCGTCGCCGCCCACGCTGCCCACTACGCGCGGGAATCAAGGCGCCTTCATCACGCCGCGAAAAGTTCGCGCCCAACGGTCAGATCAGTCAATGCTGGCACTGGGACCACCATGTCACGTCCCATCGGATGCAGAGCACGCCGAAAATGTCAGCGCTGACGTCATCTGCGGAGGCGTAGCAAGCCAATGGGCTGATGGAGCACCCGGACAGTTCATTCGAGTGCAACAAAGATACAGTAAGCTCTAAGAGCTGAGTCGACTCGACAAGTTCATTCGAGTGCAAAAGAAATATAGTAAGCTCCACGAGCTGAGCAAACTTAAGCAGTAAGCCAAACCGGCCGAGTACAAAGTAAGTCATGCAAAGCAAGTTGCGACTCCGTCAATTCGAGTCCCTTCTTCACTCCCATCGGGAGCGGGCTTTTCGACTGAAGGAAAAATTAAGTTTAACCTCAATTGCGAGCAATTCAGCTTAATCTCGGGGGCTACTCCCATCGGGAGCGCTGTTCGCGCTCCCGAATGACTCAGAACAATCGCAGTCGAAAAATCACCGACCAGAGCAACACTCGTAGTTTTCACCCTGCAGTCGATGTTTCGACTAAGGAATCCTCCGTAAGCCCTGAACGGCCGGAGTCGACCATTTTGTTTGTTCCTTTCAGGAACCCGCTGGCGTGCCCAGAAGGAAGGAGTCCTTTATCCGACTCTACGATTCGACTAAGCACTCGGGGGCTACTGTCGTGGGGTTACTCTTTGACTACCCCACGGTGGTGATACCTGGGTCACGCCGAGTCCATCAATCCTATGGCGAGGGTCCAAGGAAGGCCTAAGAAGGACGACGTGCGGCCCAAGATAGTCGACGTTAGGTCATCAGCCTTGATCGTCCTGTAAGTGCCATCGGCACCGTTCGCCCGAGACCCAGCCTATCATATAAAGGCTGGGAGGGTCCCTCATCTAGGGTAACTCAACTCCAGCTCATAGCTGCCAGCTCAAACCCTAGCGAGATCGCCATCTCGCCATTGTAGCCACGCTCAACATCAATACCAGACAAGCAGGAAGTAGGGTGTTATCCTCCGGGAGCCTGAACCTGGGTAAAACCTCGCCTGTTAGCCGTCGTGATCACCAGCGCTCATCTCTCTCCCCCTCAATCAACCCGGGGTGCTCAACCCAGGGATTTGCCGAGTCCCAACCTCGTCAGCTGTCATTCTGAGTATAACGTGCTTTGTTCCAAAGTTGTAATGATTGGAGCATGATTGAGATACTTCTCAATTCTGATAACTTTACATTTAGTCACCGTTTAATGTCTCAAGAGGTGCCCGGCATTTATGTTTTGCCCCACAAAAGGGGCTATTTGTTTGCATGTTTAAATTATTACTTGTTAACATATTGTGAGTTTTGCATAAGTCTCCATGATTGCTTTAGTTCTATTGTTTTTGTAACTTCTCTCTTGTGCTTATTAAAATACTGATCACGGTTTAAACTTCTATGCTCTAAATGAAGCAAATGTGTTTGTCAAAGTTTTTTTTCTATCGCATCCAGTTTGTCAACTGAGTTGCTTGAGGACAAGCAATAAGCTAAGCTTGGGGGAGCTGATACGTCGCAAACGTATCTACTTTTCCAAACACTTTGCTATTGTTTTGCCTCTAATTATTAATGAATTTGTTTGGAACTAACTCGAACTGACGCTGTTTTCAGCAGAATTGCATTTGGTGTCTTTCTTTTGTGCAGGGTTCAGAAATTCGCGGAAAATTCCAGAAAAATTATAAAAAGTATTTTTGAGGGAAAAGAGCCATGGAGCCAGAAGACCGCGAGGGGGGGCCACCCTAGGAGCAGGGGTGGGTCCCACCAGCGGGTGGGGTCCAGGCCGTGGCAGGAGGCCGCCCCTGCCCCTGGGACCTCATCTCTCGACCCCCCCCCCCTTCGCTTATAAGCGCCCTCTCAACCTAAAACGACGAGCCCCCGAACACTTTTTCCAGAAAACTTACGGAGCTCCGCCGCCATCACGAAACCTAAATTCGGGGTCCAGGATCGCTGTTCCGGCACCCTGCCGGAGTGGAGATCGCCGCCATCGTCACCGCCAACGCCTCTCCATCAACCATCCATGTCGTCCCCCTCCATGTGTGAGTAGTTCCCTGCTTTAGGAAAAGGTATGGAAGGGATTGAATAAGATTGTTCATGTAATTCGATGCCAAATTGTTAGGGCATGATGCCTAGTATCCTCTATTTGTGTTAATCATCGTTGGTGCAACTAGTTATGCTTAATGCTTGTCACTTTGGGCCTGGGTGCCATGTTTTCAGATCTGAACACTTATGTTTGCATGAGTATAATTGTTGTTTGGATCCTATCTACTAGTTGTATGCAATTGTTGTCAACCGGAACCGGAGACCCCGAGTGACAGAAACGGGGACATCGATGGGAATGGTTGGCAACTCGAGGGTTACATGTATTCATTGTGTGTTAATGCTTTGATCCGGTGTTCTATTAAAAAGAACACCATAATTGCCATTTGTTCCTTAATTGGCCCGGCTGAAACCGGATGGCAGGACAAAAGATGTCGTGCAAGTTCTTATTGTAAGCACGTACGGCTAAATTAGGACTACATGCCTATGACTGTTTGATACTTGGATGCTATTTATATATTTATTTGCTTCGTGCTTAGTTATGTTTATTTCATGAGCAATCTTATTCCGTCTATCTGTCCCTATGCCTACGGTGTTTTAATCCCGCTGTTTACAATCATTACTTTTACTGTTATCATTGCTGTCTTTATTTTACTACTGCTGTTACTATTCTACTGCTGCTATCAAATCACTGTTACTACTGATAAATTGCTTCAAGAGAAATCCTTTCCAGGTGTGGTTGAATTGACAACTCAACTGCTAAGGCTTATAAATATTCTTTGTCTCCCCTTGTGTCGAATCAATAAATTAGGGTCAAACTACCCGCGAAGACTGTTACGATCCCCTACACTTGTGGGTCATCACTCCCTTGCGTGGGGAATTGCCATACAATGTAACCAGATCCATGTCCACATACACAAAGCCCTGATGACAGAGGATATCATCATATATAGACACATGACCAGCACCAGTCACGTCGTCATATTAGGCTTTGAGTGCCGAGACAACAAGAGTACAAGCAAAACACACTCACCGTCGATGGCCACGGCCAGGATTCCATTCCACGAGATAACTATTTAACCCCTAAGCATTCTGATCTTGGGAACAAAGCTGCCATCATCATGCCCGTCAGGTTCAGATATGAGGATGCTCTTGGTCGTCCCAATATTATCTGTGAAACAGTAGGCAGGCGCTTGCCATTCCACGTCCTCCAAAACTGCCCCTGGCTCAAAGCTCATCACGTGCGCAGTCCGCCCTGCGGGATCACAAAACTGTTAGCGTACTCCAACTTCAGGTTTGGATATACCTTTTTGAGACATCGGGAAAGAGTCATGTACGATACAGGAAATAGGTAACCGAGTGGCAGGACTACTTTGATGAATGAAGTATAATCTTAGCTGTTGTATTCATGTACTGGCAACAAACCGACATTCAATGGACCGGGAGTAGCAATGGAGCAAATAAAGCTCCTAACTGTAGGAAAGATAATACACAAATTCCTAAAGTGCGGTAGTTGGATTCGAAATAAGTACATGGTTCGACTTGAAATCCTCCTTTGCCTGTTGCTGACAGATAAAAGAAGTACAAGGTTTCACTTAGTAGAGAGTGACACTTCACCACCTCTCTTTCACAACTCACAAGTCACCATTCAGGGGATGAAAGGTATGATTCTGGATAAAATGAACTATTGCAATTTTGTGCCATAAGCGAGAGCGGGACTTGACTACATTTGTTCCTCCCATTCACCTAAAACTAATAGTTTTAGATTTCTACACACATTATCTAATCTTAACTTGTAATACATTGTTTTTAGCCTCTCTGTTTGACTTGTACTTCCTATCCTGCATAAGTGAAGCTGTTTGGCACTAGCTCATGTCTGTTGCGCGCCGCCATCCATAAGCTTGTGTTGTCGTTCAAACCCGAATGGTGCAAGCCGGCACCGAGTCTTCTACTGGTCTATGGTGACATTGCGGGGCAATCATGTTGGTGTCACCGACAACGATGCAGCGAGGGCAACGACGAGTCTTTCCAAGCATCGGCAAGGTATTATGAGAATGCACCACTGGTGCTTTAAGGACCCACTTCTGATGTTGAAAGGACTATCGTCAATGCTACAAGCGTCCGCCAACGGTGCTTGAAGCACCGACGGGTCCGAGGTCACTTTTTGTAAAACCGACAGGGCTCCGGTGAGCCGGAATCATGGCCCATGATGCCTAATCGGCGAGATCATGGATGCCATGGACAATGGTATAGATAAGTTTTTTGCGGATTTTTTTGATGTTGCATATGTGCATTTAAATTGTAACATACTCGTATGAGTTTTGTTGCAAAAGGACATGAGAGATGTTTCAAGGATTCTTGGCGTTTTGCCACAGGTTTGTGTTTTGCTTGGGTTATTTTGATGTTGCATACATGAGTTCAAATTGTAACATGCGCCCATGTGGTTTGTTGCAAAAACAAACAAGAGATGTTGCAAGATTTCTAGGCGCTTGCTACAAGTTTGTTTTTTTCTCGGATTATTTAATGTTGCATATCTTTTTCAAAAATGTTGAAAACATATATTTCTTTTGTTGCATTATTATTTTCAGAATGTTTGGAATCTTTATTGCATATTTTGTAGCATCTTCCTAAAAAATGGTTGCTTAACTATTTTTTGTTGGATTGCCATTTTTGAAATATTGTGAAACATTGTTGAATGGTCTGTAGCATCTTAATGAAAAACATGTTGCAAGTTTTTGTATGCATAACCTAAATTTTGTTGCATTACATTTTAGAAATGTTGTAAAACTCTTTTGCACAGTTGTACCATCTTTTCGGAAAAATGTTGCGATGATTTTGAAAAACCATTGTTGGAGAGTGTGCAATGCAAATTATGCAATGCCCTTATAGCATGTTGTAATTGTGTTACTGTAGCGACTCAACCCATTAATATGGATCTCGTCTATGAGTAAAGTGCTAGTCCCGGATCGACTCGCTAGCACACTCATTACAAATGAAATAACAGAGCACAATGCGTCTTTATTACAACGAAATGATCCAGAAAATCAAGAATCCTTACAACTTTGCATAGCATTGACGCTAGCACAAAATAACTTTATTGAAATAAAAGCACACAGCGGAAAAATAAACGATAATGAAGCTCCAATCAACTCGTGCCACAGGCGTACGTGCCGGGTGTAGCTCCAAGACCTACGTAAAAATCGTACCTGCAATAGTGCAATTGCAGCCGCAGCGAATACGGTCAGTACAATGGGATTTGTACTGGCAAGTGTGCTTGAGAGGCTATTATATAACTCTACCTAACTTCTACATGCATATTTGGCTAGGTGGAGTTTCCTTGGCTGATTTTTGCGCAAAACAACAATTTCATCCTATCATTTGATAAACATTTGTTTTCACACATTAATTGGACACTCTGTTATTCCAACAGGTGCTCCTACCCAACTGGCTATGAGTCCACTGGCATACCACCAGATACTCCCACCAATTTGTTGTTATCCCATCAAATTTTAATTTAGAAAATTGGGATGAGTGAGAATATGTCATAGACTCCCATCTAGTTGCTAGTTTGCCCATAACCGAAGGACACGGCTAAGATCTTAGTTTAAAACCCTCGCGAGGTGTGTACACTTTACCCATGTTGCCCGGTCCACTCTGCTCACTCCGGGAATCACCACATGGAGAAGAAGAGGGGATCGAACCAGAACTAGTAGAAAGTAGTTTCCCAAACCCCCACGCACCGTACCACCTATCACTATTCTACATCTCTGGCTACGATGGGTTCAGGTCACCACCATCTACCAATTTCTGTCGTAGCCCATACTACATTGACACATGGTTGCACAGAATAGCTACCAAACAAGAAACCAGACTATTCTCAATGATACTGGGCGGCGGTCCCCACCATAAAGTTTAACTCAGATGACAAGCTAGCAATCCGCCCAGTGGTAGATTAAATTACTCAGTGGTTTTATTAAGCTTTTTAAAACCATAAACAAAATAAGCATGTCATGAATTTCCCAACCACGCTTTCTATTCATCAACTAAGCAATCTAACCTACGACGGTTTGCCATTAACAAATGCTAAGGGTGAACATATGATTATTCCATCTGGGTGTTAATGGAACAATCTAGCATAGCTTAACACTTCAACTCCTACACATGCAAGTCTACTTAAAATAAAGACTACGATGCATAGGAAAATAATAGGACGTTTATGAGCACCACTTGCCTTTCAAGAGTCGGAGTAATCGTTCACGCACTCGTTGCAGTCACAGCAACAGTTGCAATCAACGTCGTTGTCTACACGATGAAACGCGATACACAACATAAGAAACAAAGAAAACATACATAGATGCATGCATGACATGTTAATTGGGCACAAAACATTAAGTTTAGTTCTCTGGATTATATGATGCATGAGAAATATTTTTGATGCAACAAGACAAACAAGATAATTAAAGAACAAGTTAAAGTCGATTAAAAGATTGAACTTGGATTCACTACTATTAAATCAAAACTTAGTTCATAAATTAGATTTAATGTTCTCTGGATAGAAGATTTAATGTTGAGAATTTTAGCCGAAGGAATTATTTTAATTAGATCTATAGATAAGAAGTTATTAACAAAATACCAATTAACAAGATTTGTAAAAATATCGAAAATAAAATTTCGTTAAAAGTTGAATTTTATTACAGATCTGGAAAGATCTGATTTTTCTGATTCGTTTGGTATATTAAACGTTAAATTCGGACTTACGGTTGATTTACTATTGAATTTACAAGTTTTAACCAATTTCTGGAATTTTAAAACGAATTAAACGGAAAAGATTCCCGGGGGGGGCTAACCAGGGCTGACGTCACGCTGACGTCAGCGTACCGGTTCGGGATTACTAGATCCTATCTAGACCGTCCGATCGAGATCGGACGGCCGTGGACGCGTTGGTCCGCTACTCACCTGAAAACGGCGGCGGCGTCTCCGGTGGCTCCGGGCGGTGATGGCCGGGGTGGCTCCGGCGGTCCTCCGGCCTCGGCGAAGGCGGCAATCGGCGGAGCAGGTCGCGGCAGTCCTCCTCGTCCTCGCGGTGCTCCTCCTCGCGGCTCCAATCGACGGCGGCGTGAGCTCCTCCGAGCTCGGTACTGGCGGCGGCGGCGGGTGTTCGAGCTCGAAATCGAGCTCGATTTCGAGGGCTAGGGCTACGGATTTTTGCGGGAATCGAACGAGGCGGTCGGGGGCTATTTATAGGCGGCCAAACTTGCGCGAGGGGCTTCGAATCGGGACGGGATTCGAGCGGAAATCGGAACGGCTTGACGATATCGTGATGAACACGGGCTCCTGCTCGTTCTAGAAGGACCTGACAGGTGGGGCCCACCTGTCAGCGGGGGAAAAGAAAAGAAAAGACTGGCGGGGNCGTGCCCGGTTCGGAGACCTTCTGTCGAACAGGTTGCAGGCAGGAAAAAAAGAAAAGGAAAGAAAAGAAGGATGGGCCGGCCTGTGCGGAAAAAAAAAAGGTTGGGCCGGCCTTGGCTGCGCGTGCGCGGTGAGCTGGTTGGGCTGCGGCCCAACTAGCTTGCCCGCTCGTATTTTTTTTTCTTTTCTGTTTTTCTTTTTCTGTTTTTCTGTTTTCTTTATAACTTTTGAATTTGAACTCAGAATTGAGTCAAACCACTTTTGAAAAATTTGTAAAATTGCCCTCTGTCATATTTGACTATAAAAGGGTATTTTTGCACAAAACCCCAAGCCTATATAATTAGCTTGTTGAATTTGCTATAACTTAAAATAGAGTTTAGGTTTATTTCTTTTGGGAAAGATGCAAACAAGCAAATGCAAAAAATTTCAAATGATGCCATGATGAAATGCACATGCTCTAAATGCAAAACATCCAAATAAAAGATTGGGATGTTACAAGCATTGACTCGGTCAACTCCGAGTCCTTGCTTATTTTACCATACTGACCCATCTCGGGGGCTGCCCCCCGACATTAATCCCCGAAGCTGGCGCGGTCCTGCAGCCTCGGATGGAGGGCCATGGCAGGTTTACCCGAAAACCAACTTTTTTCTTGATTACCGACATCACATACGTCGGCAAACCATTTATATGTCGGAAAGCAGATTCGCCTCCCATCATGATATTCGACTTAATGTCGGATCGTTCCGACTCACAGGAAGAACCCTCGGCTCCTCCGAGTCATTGGTTCCTCTACGTGGCAGAGCATCTCTGCCTAACGCCTCGGCTCTTGTGCCCGGATGGACATGCCGCTGGTACGCACGCCACTTGCGTCACGCCGGTCGCCTCGGAGACCTTGCACACGCAAGCACTCAAGTGTGGTTGGACCGCACCGCTCGCGTCTCCTCGGGTCCTGCCCGATCAGGTGTGCTGCTTTATAACCATTGGCTCTCTGTAACCCACCGTGTGGCCGATCGTGCGGCGGTTACGCCGCTGAGGAGATCGTGGCGGAGATCGTGGGGCTATAACTCCCCGTCGGTTACGAGATCGTGCGCAGCAAATCGCGCGCCCACGATCTCCTCCGGCCGCCCATAAATAGCAGGGAGGGGGCACCTGTCTTCCCCTCCGCACCATTCTTCTCTTGCCCTCGTCTTCTTCTCCAGCGCCCAGAGCAGAAGCGACGCCGCACGCCACCGCGCACAGCACCGCCGCTGCTCGCACCCGCGCGCCAACACCGCCGAAGCACAGCGCCGCCGCCGTACGCCGCGACACCGCGGTAAGATCTCCTCTTCTTCTCTCTTGCGCATTAGCGCTTCCATTGGTGCCCTCTGTTCTTGTTCTTCCTCGAGTTCTTCCTCTTTTCTTCACCGCAGCGACGCATCCAGCGCCGCCAGTGAGTTTGCAGTTCCAGATGTGGTTCTCCGCCGGTGGACTATCCACCGTAACACCTTTTTCCTTTTCTTGCCGCACCTTAGTGCTTTCTGCATCTAGATTACACGCACGCAGATTCTTCCTTCTTTGTTTCTTGTTTTGCTTTTTCTTTCTTTTTCACTGTAATGATTCTGATCTCACCGCCGGCAACCCGTTTTCTAGATCTCCAAAATCCTTCTCCGATATGTCGAACAACCCCAACCTCGAGGTGGTAGAGGTAGAAGAAGGAGTTGCCGAGGAAACCACCCGGGCCGCCTGGGAGGGCTCCTATGTCGGTATAGCCGACATAAACTGGTTGATCCGGACTCGTCGGATCCCAGCCGAGGTCGAGTGTCGGCTACCGGGTCCAGAGACCTCGCCGGATCTCAAGGAAGGGGAGTATGTTGTCTTCATCGAGCATTTCGAGCGGGGATTCGGTCTACCCGCCAGCCCTTTCTTCCGCAACTTCCTCAACAAATTTGGCCTCCAACCTCATCAACTCCCGGCGAACGCCTTCACCACACTCTCGGCCTTTGTCTCCTTCATGGAGGGTTATCTCGGCCTCTGGCCCACCGTCGAGGCGTGGTCCAAATACTTCCACTTCCGGAAGCAGGTCATTCCGAATCCTACCAACCCGGATGCGGCCCGAGAGATGACACAGTGCGGGGCTGCCACTATCGTACCTCGGCGCGGCTCCATCTTCCCCCGGATCCAAGGACTGGAGTCATGCCGGAAATGGCAGCGCTCCTTCTTCTACGTGAAGAACTCAACCGAGGTTGACATGATCAACTTGTCGAGTTTCGCCATCGGCCCCCCAACCGCGCAACTCAACTGGGGGTACAACCCAACGGACACGGATTTGGTGGTCAACCACATCCACCAGGTTGTCGAGCAGCTCCGAGACGAAGGAATGACTGCCGACGACCTACTTGCGACATTCATCAGCCGCCGGGTCCTGCCTCTCCAGCACCGAGTCCACAAAATCTGCCACATGAGTGGCCCACTGGATCCGACCCGAGTCAGCACCGTCGAGCTGGACAACGCCCAGATCTGGCGGCACATCAAGGCCATAGCCCGGACCAAGATGCCGGAGGCATGGGAATGGGGCAAAGAACCCCACAGCCGGAGCAACCTTCCACCGAAAGTAAGCACCTCTGCCGACATAACTTTTTCACCGATATAGACTTTGATGTCGATACAATTCTGTACCTGGTATTAATCACCTCCCATTTCAATTATGCAGAGATTCGGTCGGCAGCTGACGGAGGACGGAGAGGACCCCTCTTCCAGATGGGGTAAAGACCGGGTTGACGCCGACTCGGAAGATCCGGACGATGAGGACAACATGCCAATTCCCGACGTCAGCTCACTTTCTGCCACGGGTAAGACTCGCGCTTCCTCCCTCCGAGACTGGTCTGAGGATGAAGATGACGATAGTCGGGTTTTAGAGGTGTATGATCCTCTCCCCGTTGCATACTCATATCCGATGTCTCCGAACTCAGCTGACTCGGATGAAGTGCTCGAGGTGGCACCCCTCGCCACAGGACCCAAGGGCGCAGCTCGGAAGCGCCCAGCGGGAACAGCCGCATCGGCAGATGCCGGAACCTCCGGCACCTTTGGTCCCGCGAAAAAGAAACAGAGGACAAAGACAGTGGTGAAACGCCAGCGCCCTGTCTCCAAGGGGTAAGACTCCCTTTTGCCGACATATACTCTATACTCTTGATTACACTTGCCCTTTTCTTGTAGCCAACATACTTTGCTATTTCGACTTTTCAGCATGGCTCCTCTGAAGGTTCCCACTCCCGGGTCAACTGCCCGGGTTCCTCCAAGAACTCCGATACCGCCTCGGCCCGACGATACTCGGGTTCCGAGTCCACCAAGAATGAGTCCGGTTGCGGACATCTCGGCTCCGGGATCGGGAGCCGGAACTGAAGACTCGGTTGAGGTCGCAACCGCAGCGCCCGACCAAGTGATTTTTCTCGGGGCCAGCTCTTCGGCTCCCGAGGTGGAGCAGACCGAGGTCCAGCAAGACTCGGAGCCCTCAAGACAGCAGCAGCAGTAAGAGCAGCCGACACAGCCGCAACAACAGCAGCAGCAGCAAGCTCAGCCACCACCATCTCAGCAGCAGCAAACTCAGCCACCACCCTCGCAGCAGCAGCAGCAGAAGCAAAAGCATAAACAGAAGCAGAATCAACCTCCAGTAGCACAGCAGCCGCCAAAACACAAGTCGGCGCCCTCGCCATCAAAATCAAAATCGGCATCAACGGCCAAGCCAACACCGCCACGGGCACAGCCGCAGCCGCAGCCGCAAACATCCAAGGCCCCAGTTCCTGCAACTGGGGTATCGGCTGGAAAGACACCGGCGACAACAGTGTCGGCGAACCCAGAACGGCAGTTAATTGTGCCACCAAGCACAGGAGCGGCGACATCCAGCAGCCTCCAGACCACCAGCTGGGGATTTGCGCCACTGCAAACACTTAGCGGAAAAAGCTTGGGCTCCCTCGAGCACTACCATATGGACTGGAACACCGCCGACTTGAGCGAAGTGAGCTCGAAGTCACCAGCAGGCCAGATTGTCTCAGAACACCCGGCGGGGCCGAGTCTGGTGGCCCAAAAGATGGCCGCAGCCAAAACTGCCCTTCTCGCAGCCGACCAAGCAACTGCGGTAAGTTGTGCCGAATAAACATGACTCGGTTTACCTCTTGAATGCAGATATTATCCATCCCCAGTCCCCGAGATTCGGGTCGAGCGGCCGTGACTCGGCCGAGTAAAGATGACTCGGTTGAGTGAGGATAACTCGGCCTGAATCTTTATCAACAATAGTAACTTTTCTTCTTTTCAGGCTTGCATGACCAAGCGCACACAACTGCACCGCAAGCTGCTGCTGGAGCATAAGGCGCTCTCTGATAAGTTCAAGCTGCTCCGGGCCAAGTTGGACCAAGTAGCGGACTCGGCGCTCAAGGCCGAAGGATTGGAGAAGCGGATCTCGGAAATCGAGAGTAAGTCATATTTTTGTCTTTCAATCTTGTACTTGCATCAATTTTCTCATTCTGACATCAGCTACCTCGGCACAGCCGCACATAAGGAGCGCGAGCTTGCACATCAGGTCGAGCTGAAGAAAGAGCAGGAGGAGGTGTCCCGGCTGAAAGCCGAGTTAGAGCAATCTCAGAGTCGAGCCGCCGTGTCGGAAAAGACCGCCGCCACAGAGAAGCGGCTCCGAGAAGAGGAGACTCGGAAGCTCAAGGAATCTCTTGAAGAATCCAAATCAGAGGCTACCTCGGCTGAGAGCAAGCTCCGAGCTCTGAAGGCCAAGATCGTGCAGTGGCTGGTGGACATCTCCAGCATCAACTCCGAGATGGACAGTAAGCCCCCTTCCCCTTCTGCCTTTATTCAAATTCTCACTTTTACCCTTGTGTGACTTATCTCGGCGTTAGCCATTCCCTACTCAGAACGCTTCCCCCACACCAAGGCTGCTGCGGACAAGAGCGCAAAGGGGCACCGGTTCAAGGAAATCCAAGATGGCCCGATCTCGGCCGAGTGGGATATAGATACTCACTTGGTGGCCCTGAAGGCACGCTTGGTACCGATGAGGGCTATCGGGATGAATCTCCTTACCTCTGCGATCCGGGCTTACAATGTTCTCTGGCCCGGGTGCGAGGCCCCTGCAATTGTTGACGAGCTGGCCAGGTGTCTGATGAACTCCGAGGAAAGGCTCGATGACTGGCGATCATCCGCCGCCCGAGTCGGCGCAGATGAGGCCTTAACTTACGTGTTGTCTTGGTATGAGGAACTCGACCTCGAAATGCTGAAGACCGTGCGTGACGGGTCCAGGTGGCTTTCTGACCCGGAACACATCCAGCGTCGCTAGGAGTTGGCTTACTCGCTCATCCAATACGCCCCGGTACACAGTTTTGTCCCGGGTGAGCGGGTTCCTCAATCGGAAGAATTGGAGGTCGACGGCGAGGACGAAGACGAAGACGAAGAACAAGTCGATGAAGAAATCCAAGCCGATACTCCTCCCGACACAGCCACAGGCACCACTTCGGCCGCGGCGACCAAGGATAGCACCGAGATCTCGACCTCGGAACCGGCCAAGGCCGATGCCGCCGCCTCTGCTCCAAGTAGCTAGGATCCTGCTGCCTAGACTTAGAAAGAAAAACTCAAATCGTCAAATTCCCGGAATGCCGGGTGCAAATGTAATATAAACCTTTAGCTTTTTATGCTTGGTACTTGGTTCTTTTACTTTGCACAATTTTAGCATGGTTTACTTATTATGCCGAATCATTCTAAACCGAGTCCCCGAGCTCGTTTTCTTGTTTACCATACTTAGCAACCTCTGCTCTTGTCTACCTTTTTCGGTTTCTTGACAGTCGAGTCACAAGATTACCGAGATACGGCATACAATACTAATGAACCTTGAGTCAAAGCTCACAATCATCCGACATAAAAGTTAGGAACGAAACAACTTGTGCCGAATCGCACTTGGGCCGAGTCCCCGAGTTTGTTTTCTTGTGTACTACCCCTTGCAATCTCTGCCCTTGCCTACCATTTATGGTTTCTTTGGCATTCGGGTCACAAAATCACACAAACATAGCATACAATACTCAAAACCTTGAGACATGGTCTAGAGCCATCCGACATAAAGAAAAAAGACAACACAAGAAAACCGAATCGCTCCTAAACCGAGTCCCCGAGTCTGTTTTCTTGTTTACTATCCCTTGCAATCTCTGCCCTTGCCTACCTCTTATGGGTTTCTTGGCATTCGGGTCACAAAATTACAAAAACATAGCATACAATACTTGCAAACTTGGAAGCACGATTTTTGGAGCCACCCGACATAAAGGGAACAGATATAAACAAGCATACAACATACAACTTATAGCAAGGCAGTCCCCGAGTTTCATCTCGGAGTGCCGACATTTCATTTCAAAGTTTCGAGATACATACAGTGAGTCCTTAAGAGTAAAAAGGGCGAAGAAGAGCTACATTCCAAGGTCGTTTGGTCTCCTCTCCGGATCTATCCATCCTGTTCTTCACCTGTGCCTGAGCATCAATAAGATAATATGCATCATTGTTCAAAGCTTTGCTCACAATAAACGGTCCCTCCCAGGGAGGTGACAGCTTGTGCATTCCGGCGGTGCGCTGCACAAGCCTAAGGACCAGGTCCCCTTCTCGAAACTTGCGAGGATTTATTTTCCGGCTATGATAGCGTCGGAGATTTTGCTGATATATTGCCGACTTGGACAATGCCAATTCTCTTGCTTCCTCGAGCAGATCAACATCATTTTCTCGGGCTTCCTTTGCCTCTGACTCGGTATACAATGCGACTCTTGGCGAGTCATGCTCTATGTCGGTTGGCAAAACTGCCTCTGATCCGTAGACCAGGAAGAATGGCGTATAACCAGTGGAACGATTCGGTGTAGTCCTTAGACTCCACAATACTGCCGGGATCTCATCCAGCCAACAACCCGGAGCACGCAACAGTGGCTCAATCAACCGAGGTTTGATGCCGGATAAGACTAGGGCATTTGATCTTTCCACCTGGCCATTGGACTGCGGATGCGCAACCGAGGCCAGGTCTAGCCGGATTCTCTTTTCCTGGCAAAACCGAGCAAAGGCTCCCTCGGCGAAATTGGTGCCATTATCCGTGATAATGCTATGCGGATGCCCATACCTTAGGATAATATCCTTTAGGAATGACACAGCCGTGCGCCCATCGCACTTTCTAATTGGTTTCACCTCGATCCACTTGGTGAACTTGTCCACCATCACCAGGATGTGAGTCATGTTACCTCGGGATGGTTTAAATGGTCCCACCATATCCAGACACCATACAGCAAATGGCCAAGTGATGGGAATAGTCTTGAGAGCTGATGCCGGCATATGAATCTTGTGAGCAAACCTCTGACATCCTTCACATTTCCGGACAATCTCTTATGCTTGCTGCAAAGCGCTGGGCCAGTAGAACCCATATCGGAATACTTTAGCCACTATAGCTCGGGAAGAAGCATGATGACCGCATTCTCCGTCTTCTGGTTCGACACAGCGCTGAAGCACGGTGGTCACACTTCTCTTGTACAGCTCACGATTGATGATTGTGAAGGATTTGGATCGCCTTTGGATTTGCCTGGCCGAGACCTCATCACTCGGTAGGGTGCCATCCAACATGAACGTCATGATGGGTTGAGCCCATGCCGGTACAGGGCGAGTGCCGAGTACAGGCTCGTCGATTTCCATTGCATCAACCGACATCACCATGCCCGACATAGGATGTGTGACATCCCGGATTTTGGACCTATAAATTTTTCCTTGTCAAAAACAAAACTTGGATTTGATTTTGGATCTTCTGATCTTGGCCCTCTATTTTATTCCACATTTCCAAAACCCTCAAGGATCACAAAATATTTGTCTTTTCCTTAATACAAAAAGGGGCCTAAACCCTAGCCGTCCAAAGGAGCTATACCAAGGGTGACTTCAAAAATTCCCCAAAAATTCCAGAGCGATCCCCAGCTAGAGTAGAACCTATTTATGCAAAAATATTGGGTGACTTGTTAGGAAAAGATTTGACTTTTCCCCTGATTTATTTTCTGCCGAAAACCCCAAAACCCTAGCTTTCCAAAGGAAGCAGGTCGAAACCATCTTCAAAAATTCTACAAAAATTCAGGGAGGATCTCTAACCAGTGTATAACCCAAATATGTAAAAATATTCCATACCTTGTTTAGGAAGCATTTGAGTTTTTCCATGATTTACTTTCTGGCCTAAACCTTGTTATTTTTGGAAACCCTACTAAACCTTTTTCAAAAATTCCAAAAACCCCAGGGTAGATGCTCCTATCAAATATCTACCTCTGTGAATTTTCCTGGCCAAATATCTTTTATTTTAAATGCCCAAAACCCTTTTCCCCTTTTCAGCAGAAGGTGTTCGATGAAATTTTTGTATAGGGAAAGTTTAGATTTTGGGAAAATTTTGTTCTGCAAAGTTGTGGGAAATTTGATTTGGCGCCAAGTGAGACGATTAGTTTTCCTTTTGGGACCCTAGGATGAGAGAAACTTGGTGATGCCGATTTCGGCATGGCCAGTGGCGTGGCCACCACTGGCACATCCATGCCCGGCAGCGCCGCCAGTTTCTGGTCGTCGCCGTTGGCCTCCCCCTGAGCTCCTCTTGCGCCTCCTGCTTCTCCTCCTCTCCCTCGACCACCCCCCGAGCCACGCGTCGCCGCCACCTCCCCTGTGCGTCGTCGGCCGCAAGCCGACGCGCCGCACCCACAGCGCCGCCTGGGACCCCCCACCTCACTGTGCCCCTCCACAGGCCCTCACCCGCGAATCCCGTCGACTAGCAACCGCACAGCGTCGCACTTCCGCCACACCATCACCGCGCCGTCCGCCGTCCCCCTCTGCGCCGCCCGCTACACCCTCAACGCAAAGCCCGCCGGTCGGACACGTCGCTCTCCCGCACCAGTACCTCGCCACCCTCGTTCCTATCCACAGCCGCGGATTTCCCGCCGTCTAGCTCCGCCCTGCAGCTACACCGACGACGCGCCGCCCGTCGTCTCCCCTGCCACGGCCTCCTCGTCCCGCCACCTCGCCGCGAGCTCTCGTCCGGACCCCCACCTCGGGAGGCTATAAATGGAGCCCCCTGGATGCCTCCGAGCACAGCACCACCACACACCACCTCCCAGTACCCTCCTCCCCAAGCCACACATCCCGGGAAGCCTCCCATCCCCGGCATCGAGCTCGCCGTAGCCGCACGGGCTCCGGCCAAATTCGTCGCCTACAAAGCCCCTCCACCAAATTAAACCCTCCCCTAGCCTCCCCATGATGTCGTGAACCCGTGGCCACACTCGCCGAGGAGGATCGCGGTCGGCATCGCCGTGTTCATCCTCGACCACCGCACGGCCTCCACGGTCACCGACGCCGCCCCTGCTCCAAGCCACCCTGCCGCGCGTGAGCACGCCGACGGCTGGCACCTCACCTCCACGATCCTCCCCGCAGCCTCTCCCCTCCCTCCCTGTCACCGTAGCCGCCAGGAGACGCCGCCGGTAAGTTCGCCGGGCCGGCGACCCCCCTCCCGCCCTCTGCTTTTCTTTTTTTTCTTCTTCCGCGCATACCGGTTCGGCCCAGCAGCCGCCGACCAGTGGGTCCGGGCCGTCAGATTTTTAAACTTTCCTGAAACGTTTTTCTTTAGTTGTTTCTGTTTTTGAAAAGGGCAGATTTTAGGGTTAACTTTGAAAGGGTATATCTCTCTCAAAAAAATTCAGAAAATTATGAAACCTTTTGCAGTAGCTTGGTTTTGAAATTCTGTATCCAATGGCACTGGTTTTGGAATATTTGAAGCTAATTTGCTTGGGAAGTTGTTGAGTAGCGATTGGAAGGGTTTTAATGCCTAGTTTTGATTTTTTTAATAGATTCCAACCATTTTGTTGAAGGAGAAGTTGATTCCACCCCAGAAGGCAAGCCATCAGCCCCCAACCATCCGTTCCCAAGTCATCGATGCCTTATTTGACTTGTTTGTTACTTGTTTGCGCGATAGTTGCATCCCACATGTCTTATTTCATGCCTATTATTTCATGTGACCTAATGCTACTTTTACTTTCTGCAATACGATAAACTCATGTTCCGTGAGTTGAGTTCCGGCCGGCGACTAAATACATGTTGGGCACCGCCCACGTGGATTGAATCTCGCCTACTTTCAGTATTATTATTTCATGTACCTTTACTTTCCTGCAATACGATAAACCCATCAAGCGTGGGTTGAGTTCCGGTACCCCGTCTAAATACACGTTGGGTTCTGCCCAAGTGGATTGATGTAACAGCCCCAGATTAGCACCCTAAAATACGGGCCAAATTTTCACTTTTTGTGTTGCATTGCATCATGGCATACATATTTAAAATTGCTAATATGGAAAATAAAGCAACACCTAGAAATGAAAACAAAGGAAGCAAAACCCTTCCTCACATTTTCCAAACTAAATGCCTTGGCCAAACCAAATACAATACCCAGATTGGTAAAACCAAATGTTCTTGAGTCTCCAAATTGTTCAGGAAACTCAAGGATATATTTTATAAATATTTCGTCTAAGGCTTTTCTTGTCAAGTAAATAAATAAAGTAGATAATTCATTTTGGTTTAACCCAATTCTATTTTTGGAACCAAGATTCTTTGATATATTAGGAGCCTCCATGAATATTTTCACTATTTTTGGAAGTGTTTAAATGTTCCAAATAAACCTATTTTGGAAATTATCAAAAATGCTCTAATTAAACTCTAATAACAAATGTGGTGCAAAACTTTTTAGTTTGCCACCCCAAATTTTGTGAAGCTTCTAGTTGATCTTGGGAGCCCACATGAATTTTCTCAGATTTTTCTAAATTGCTTAGATAGCTCTATTAAATAGCTAAATCTTGCTGCTTTAAAAACCAGAAAAAAGAAAAATGGAAAATGTTCAAAATCCTGACGCTGGGCCATCCTTGTCAGCCTCTCCTCTCCCTCTTCTTCCTCACTGTGGCGCCAGTGCCACCCCACGCCGTGCCGCCGCCGTGCCTACCATGCCGCAAGTGGCCGGGCCCCCTGCCTTGGTGGACAATGAGGACCCCGAGGCCGTGCCTCTCTCCCCCTCTCGCCTGCTCCCTCCCCTGCTCTCTCTCCCCTCTGTTTCTCTCCCGAGTCGACCGAACCCTAGCTGCAATGGATGCACTCGCCGTCGTCGACTGGAGGCCTCCCGAGCAGATCGAGCAGGTGTACGAGCTCCGCGTCGCCGTTAGCTTCCCCCACGCGGGAGGAATTGATGCGAGCTGGCCGCAATCGATGCCGCCGTCCATTTCCTTCCCCGCCTCGGCCGGCCAGCCGCCGCCGCCGCCGTCACGATTCCCGCCGACTCTGTCCACCCCGCGACGAACCGAGGTGACCAGAAGCACCGTACCGAGGCCTGCTTCCTCTTCCTCGACTCGCGCTTGCTGGGAGGCTTGAAATCGAGCTAATCGAGCTCGCCTTCGCGAGGCCCGTCCGCCGCTCGCCGCGCTCGTCCTCGACGAATTCCGGCCGCCGTGGTCGACCCCGACCCTCACCGACCACGCCTACGGGCTCCTGGTGAGCTCCTTGTCCGTTTGGGCATCCTCTCGCTACCCCTCTCTCATCCTCGCGTTGTCGTCACCGGCGGCCACCGCTCGTGATCGTGCCGGTCGTGGCATTTTCCTTCCCGGTCAAGCCGCCCGGCCTGGCTCCTGTCTGGGCCGGCTCTGGGCCGGCCGGTTCGGCCACTGCCCCGGCCTGCGCCCCAGCCTGGGCCGGCCAAAGGCCGGTGCCTTCGGGCACCTGCCCGGCCTTTCTCCCGGCCTGGCCGGGCTAAGGCCGGCCTGTCTGGCCTTTTTGCTTTTCCCTTTTTGAATTAAAAAGGCAATTTAAAACTTTAATATCTTTTTGTATATTGCTTCAAAAATTGCAAACTAAATATCAAATTGCTCAGCAAAACAAAACCTAGCAGTTGGTAACTTTATCATGTCCTCTTGAGCAAAATAATTTCCCTATAATTAGGAAACCCTAAAAGGGTAAAATTGATGCCTAATTTGGGAAAATTCATAGCTTATTAAATATTGATCCAAAATCTATAAATGAGATATCAATGTGTTCAACATTTCAAATCCAATCAAACCATGCTAATATTACATCATGATCGCAAATATTTATTTGATGTTATTCATAATTGGGTTAAAAGAATTAAATTCAATTAATTATGTAATTCGCTATTTATTCATCGGGACTCCGAAAATTACAAATGAGATACCAAAATGATCGGAATGACAAACCCTATCCATTCATGTCATGTTCATGCATATTAAGCCATTTCTCTAATAATTTAATAATTCATAAAGACTTGTGGTCACTAAGATAAATATGGGGTTGCTCCCAAATAATTGCGCCAATTATTTGGCTCCCCATTTAATTTTGCTTTTAATTTATATAATGATATCTTGCATCAACTTGACATGTCATCATGTGATTGAGCATTGCATCTTGTGTTCGTGTGATTTATGTGTGTTTTGTATTTTCTTTTGGGTACCGATAGATTCCGGAGTTGAGGTCACCCCGACCTAGCACGACGAGCAGTACTACACGCCCGGCAGCAAGGCAAGAGATAACCTAACCTTCTTGGCATCTAGCATCCTATGTTTTTATAAACTTATTTTATCCACCATAATATTGCATGCGGTTCAAATGTCTTTTTGGTAACTATTAGAATATCCTATGAATGCATGTCTCTTCCCCGAGCCATTCACATGTATCCCTACCTATGAAACCTAGGGTTGAAGTGTTGGCCGAGATAAAGATATAATTGCTGAATTCATATGCTTAGCTATGCTTAGCCATGCTTACATATATGCTTTATGTCCGTTATTATTTCCGTAATTGTTGATGATGATGGAATGATTCGGGCATGGTGGATAATGGAGATGCTTAACTAAAATGCTAAGATGGTTGGGGTGAGTTGCCATCGGGGATGGTGTTTTGCCTCACTCTAGCCCCTAGGTGCGAGTTCTTTACCTCTTGAACCAAGACGAGCGTGCTGCCATTGGTGGGTGTATGGGCGCCTTACTGACCGAATAACTTATGCGGGCGTATCCAAGGGTCCTCTAGTTCGGTTTTCCATTTGCGTGTGAGTGGAAAGATGATGTTGATGAGGATTTGTGTTTAGGGCGTGGCGATGGGGCAGGGCGCTGAGAGCGCTGAGCCTGTCCTGTGGCCACAGATGACTCTTGGATATTCTCACGTGAGGTAAAGGTTTAACCGCGCCCGCTTGCCGGCCTTCCCCGGAAGAGGGCCACTCAGGTGAGCCGGACGGTACCAATGGGTAAATTAGTACTCCCCTGCAGGGATAATCTTTTCGAAAAGCCGTGTCCACGGTTATGGACAATCTTGGTATCGGATATAAGATCATAGACAACGTTAACCTAATTGATATGGCAGCTAGAGGTTGCATAACAAACATGAGATAAAGGTTCATTTCCTCGAGGGTGAGTCGAGGGAGTGCCTTTGTGTGAGATGAGTGGTGATGGTTGCAAGTAGGTTCGCCGAGAACCGAAGATGAAAGTGTTACTCTCTTACCCCCTTTATAAAAATATTCTGAGTAGACGAATGCCATGTGTCACTTTATATTTCGGTTTATTAAAATTAGCTTTATGCAAAAGAAATACATAAACAGCTTTAGAGCCTCCGTCAGTCATTGGGCCTATATCGCCCTACTAAACTTGCGAGTACATCGTACTCAGTCTCTCTTTGCTGCCTCTATGATTTTGTATTTCAGAGGAGGACGACGCCGAGCAACTAGGTGGGTTCTTCGTTGACGTCGACTACTAGTCTGGGGTTCCCAGGTGGCAGCTTGGGACCGTGGAACAAGCTGGCTGGGATGATGTTTATTGTAGGCCTCTTAGGCCATATTTTGCTTCTTGTTGTTAGACAACACTACCCGCTTCCGCTTGTTGAATTGTTGGATCTGTGATCCTTTTGTTTGTAATATTTGTATTCTTCTCGTTATATGAGTTGCTATATAAATGTTTTGTGTCGTAGAGTCATGCTTTGTGCCAGTTCTGTTCCACAAGTCTCGATCTTTGTTTTATACATTGATGGTTGTGTTGACTACATAGCCTCTCTGTATAATTACGGGGTCGGGGCGCTACAAGTTGGTATCAGAGCAGGACTGCCTATAGGAAACCCATTCTATTGGTCGATGTCGAGTCTAGTTCATGAAAATTATTTTTAACCTAAAAATGAGTTGTGAAAACCTTCCTAGGATTCTTTTTACTCCTTATCCAATTCACTCTGATCTCGGTGCCATCTTACCTCTATTTGGTTTTTAACGGTTTTCTGATCATCGGCAAATGCTAAATCTTAGGTTCTCGGGGTTGGGTTCTACCTTTAGTTACTGGTTAAACTTGCTCGTCTGCAAATCCTAAATCCCGAAGAGAAGAAGTTGCGGATCGTCAAGAAATTCCTTGCTTTAGTCCAAGATCTTGAACCGAAGGTCCCGGATTGTGCTAGGGCTCCGGTGTAATGATTCCTGAGGGTTGTCACCCTTGTGAGCATTATGCTATTGTGGGTCCCAGTGCATGAAGCTGATCTTTAACCCAAGATCTTTTCCGTTGACCCCTGGTGGTAATGGTTAAACCCTACATCAGGTTGGCAAAAATCTGAAGTAAATCCTCGAGCTCGAGCTTGCAGCCATAATTGTCTTGCTCAGCCATGCTCTTCTTTGCCCCTAGCTTTATCTAGACTACTGTCAGGTAACCATCTGAATCATGACGGGGTTGCTCTTAGCGGGTTTTCCGACAATAATTGTGATCCCTCCGGTTACACCGTTCCTGAAACCCTTTCGGTACTAGTTGTCGAAAGAGTGCTACAAGGGCTTCTGCAATAGCTTGCAATTGTTGTTAGCCCGTTCCCTAATCTAAATCTGTCGTCCGCCCTTTATCTGTCTACGGACAGTCAAGTTCATCGTGCATTGGGGTGTTCTGATGCATGCCTTTCTCGTGGTTCGTCAAGGCATTCCATCTCGGGATGTCAGGAGAAACAAACTCCGGTCCCTCGCCCATTTCTCGGTGAGGTCAAAGTTTTGTAAATCGCGGAATAGGAGCTTGTCTAGCTTTTGTTCCGTTCCACCTTGGAGTGTCACACTCTTTTATATCAAGAGGTCGTGCTTAGTCTCATGACGCACTTGATGAAGTGATGCTCCTACCCTACCTTATCCATCTACCTCCGAGCTACCCGGGCTCGAGAATGTTGAGGATGAATATCGTTGTGGTAATCGGATATTCTTAGCAATTGATATTGTTTCGAATCCACAGACTTTGGTGACACTCTTAGCCTGATTGGTAATTATATCATCGAGTTGAGTTGTCGATGTTGCCAAGTCCATTCGTTCAGGTACACCCTCGGTCAACGAGTTAGGTTCATGTCGAAACTCTCAAGACCCCATCCTTTCCTTGAAATTCAAGTTTCCTCTCGCAACCAGTGACTCTTGTCGCTATGGATCCGAGTGAAGTTCGCTTGTCACCTCGGGAAAAATCAAAAGTTGGTCATGCATACGTGCATTATTGAGCTGGTAGGTTGGTACCTCCCGTTCTCTGACTAAGCCATGTGCGCACACCAAGCCCTGACCGAGTCGTTCCTAAATAAGAAGAAGTTGTCAAATCTCCTCAGCTTACCGGTGTTGCCCAATCATGAATCAGCTGGGTTTCTTTGTTTGGAGTTCATGCTGGTTAAATCTCCGCTTCGTAACCGTGACCCAATGGAACTCCCAATCTACCTCGTGTTCTGGAGCTTGGCAATGTAGCCATGGCTTGAGGAATTAGTGACACTACCTTCTGTTAACTGTCGCAATCTCTCCCTCCAGATCGGTTGAAGCCTGAAGTATCTGCACACCTACCAACTCTGAATCTCAAGCAAAAGTGATGCTTGGAGTTTACTAAGAGCATGGCCTAGACCTTTTGAGTAAACCGACAAGTCCGGTGTTGTGGTTCACGCACCTCACCGGAGGGTCTTTTGACTAAATCTCCTAACTCCTTCAAAATCAACCGCTATCCGCGAGAATCATGTGTAAATGGTTCTAGAAGTTTTCCCCCTAAGGTCCCTTCCCTATCTCCAAGTACGACCTTCGCTTGAGGATCGAATGGAGGCTATTTTTCTGAAGCCGGGGTGCGATATCTAGAACCTCAAGGAGAACATCACTACGGAGTTGCTAAATATCTAGCGGTCGACCCTCCTGCTCCCTCCATCTTGTGGCAATAGCTCGTTCATGAGGTTTTACCTCTCTACCTAAATGTGGATCAATGCCATATCTATCCCTCCTAGGTGAACCCAAGGTTTTGCCAAACCACACGGGCGTTAGATGAATTCATCAGTCACCTTAGGGCCCAATCCTCAATCTTATGGAAACATTTGGTATGTCATCAGCGTGTAGTCCAAAAGGCGTGTTTTCTCCTCGTGGTGCTTAAAATCTCTACGGTCTATGCCTCGGAGTGGTTGAAGTATTGTCATGGCCTTGAACAAGTGGTCGGTTGTCCTACCCTCGACTCGACCTTTGTGTGGTCAAATCGTTCCTAGTTTCCTCAATGGCTTATGGTTTTGGGCAAGGTTCCTTTTGTCCGTCATCGTAAGCTATCTTCTGTTCTTTCCGCCCCATTGACGTGTCAAGCTTCCTAGCTCCAAGTATGCACCAAGGAAGATCTTCGTGAGATCGAGTAGATCGTTGAAGTTAAGAGTTGTCATGTTTCTTTCATCCCTCTTCCTACTCTAGAATCTCGGGACGAGATTCCTGTAAGGGGGGTAGAATTGTAACAGCCCCAGATTAGCACCCTAAAATACGGGCCAAATTTTCACTTTTTGTGTTGCATTGCATCATGGCATACATATTTAAAATTGCTAATATGAAAATAAAGCAACACCTAGAAATGAAAACAAAGGAAGCAAAACCCTTCCTCACATTTTCCAAACTAAATGCCTTGGCCAAACCAAATACAATACTCAGATTGGTAAAACCAAATGTTCTTGAGTCTCCAAATTGTTCAGGAAACTCAAGGATATATTTTATAAATATTTCGTCTAAGGCTTTTCTTGTCAAGTAAATAAATAAAGTAGATAATTCATTTTGGTTTAACCCAATTCTATTTTTGGAACCAAGATAAACTTTCCATAAATTCAAAATAAAACTATGGGGAGATTCTTTGATATATTAGGAGCCTCCATGAATACTTTCACTATTTTTGGAAGTGTTTAAATGTTCCAAATAAACCTATTTTGGAAATTATCAAAAATGCTCTAATTAAACTCTAATAACAAATGTGGTGCAAAACTTTTTAGTTTGCCACCCCAAATTTTGTGAAGCTTCTAGTTGATCTTGGGAGCCCACATGAATTTTCTCAGATTTTTCTAAACTGCTTAGATAGCTCTATTAAATAGCTAAATCTTGCTGCTTTAAAAACCAGAAAAAGAAAAATGGAAAATGTTCAAAATCCTGACGCTGGGCCATCCTTGTCAGCCTCTCCTCTCCCTCTTCTTCCTCACTGTGGCGCCAGTGCCACCCCACGCCGTGCCGCCGCCGTGCCTACCATGCCGCAAGTGGCCGGGCCCCCTGCCTTGGTGGACAATGAGGACCCCGAGGCCGTGCCTCTCTCCCCCTCTCGCCTACTCCCTCCCCTGCTCTCTCTCCCCTCTGTTTCTCTCCCGAGTCGACCGAACCCTAGCTGCAATGGATGCACTCGCCGTCGTCGACTGGAGGCCTCCCGAGCAGATCGAGCAGGTGTACGAGCTCCGCGTCGCCGTTAGCTTCCCCCACGCGGGAGGAATTGATGCGAGCTGGCCGCAATCGATGCTGCCGTCCATTTCCTTCCCCGCCTCGGCCGGCCAACCGCCGCCGCCGCCGTCACGATTCCCACCGACTCTGTCCACCCCGTGACGAACCGAGGTGACCAGAAGCACCGTACCGAGGCCTGCTTCCTCTTCCTCGACTCGCGCTTGCTGGGAGGCTTGAAATCGAGCTAATCGAGCTCGCCTTCGCGAGGCCCGTCCGCCGCTCGCCGCGCTCGTCCTCGACGAATTCCGGCCGCCGTGGTCGACCCCGACCCTCACCGACCACGCCTACGGGCTCCTGGTGAGCTCCTTGTCCGTTTGGGCATCCTCTCGCTACCCCTCTCTCATCCTCGCGTCGTCGTCACCGGCGGTCACCGCTCGTGATCGTGCCGGTCGTGGCATTTTCCTTCCCGGTCAAGCCGCCCGGCCTGGCTCCTGTCTGGGCCGGCTCTGGGCCGGCCGGTTCGGCCACTGCCCCAGCCTGGGCCGGCCAAAGGCCGGTGCCTTCGGGCACCTGCCCGGCCTTTCTCCCGGCCTGGCCGGGCTAAGGCCGGCCTGTCTGGCCTTTTTGCTTTTCCCTTTTTGAATTAAAAAGGCAATTTAAAACTTTAATATCTTTTGTATATTGCTTCAAAATTGCAAACTAAATATCAAATTGCTCAGCAAAACAAAACCTAGCAGTTGGTAACTTTATCATGTCCTCTTGAGCAAAATAATTTCCCTATAATTAGGAAACCCTAAAAGGGTAAAATTGATGCCTAATTTGGGAAAATTCATAGCTTATTAAATATTGATCCAAAATTTATAAATGAGATATCAATGTGTTCAACATTTCAAATGCAATCAAACCATGCTAATATTAAATCATGATCACAAATATTTATTTGATGTTATTCATAATTGGGTTAAAAGAATTAAATTCAATTAATTATGTAATTCGCTATTTATTCATCGGGACTCCGAAAATTACAAATGAGATACCAAAATGATCGGAATGACAAACCCTATCCATTCATGTCATGTTCATGCATATTAAGCCATTTCTCTAATAATTTAATAATTCATAAAGAGTTGTGGTCACTAAGACAAATATGGGGTTGCTCCCAAATAATTGCGCCAATTATTTGGCTCCCCATTTAATTTTGCTTTTAATTTATATAATGATATCTTGCATCAACTTGACATGTCATCATGTGATTGAGCATTGCATCTTGTGTTCGTGTGATTTATGTGTGTTTTGTATTTTCTTTTGGGTACCGATAGATTCCGGAGTTGAGGTCACCCCGACCTAGCACGACGAGCAGTACTACACGCCCGGCAGCAAGGCAAGAGATAACCTAACCTTCTTGGCATCTAGCATCCTATGTTTTATAAACTTATTTTATCCACCATAATATTGCATGCGGTTCAAATGTCTTTTTGGTAACTATTAGAATATCCTATGAATGCATGTCTCTTCCCCGAGCCATTCACATGTATCCCTACCTATGAAACCTAGGGTTGAAGTGTTGGCCGAGATAAAGATATAATTGCTGAATTCATATGCTTAGCTATGCTTAGCCATGCTTACATATATGCTTTATGTCCGTTATTATTTCCGTAATTGTTGATGATGATGGAATGATTCGGGCATGGTGGATAATGGAGATGCTTAACTAAAATGCTAAGATGGTTGTTGTGAGTTGCCATCGGGGATGGTGTTTTGCCTCACTCTAGCCCCTAGGTGCGAGTTCTTTACCTCTTGAACCAAGACGAGCGTGCTGCCATTGGTGGGTGTATGTGCGCCTTACTGACCGAATAACTTATGCGGGCGTATCCAAGGGTCCTCTAGTTCGGTTTTCCATTTGCGTGTGAGTGGAAAGATGATGTTGATGAGGATTTGTGTTTAGGGCGTGGCGATGGGGCAGGGCGCTGAGAGCGCTGAGCCTGTCCTGTGGCCACAGATGACTCTTGGATATTCTCACGTGAGGTAAAGGTTTAACCGCGCCCGCTTGCCGGCCTTCCCCGGAAGAGGGCCACTCAGGTGAGCCGGACGGTACCAATGGGTAAATTAGTACTCCCCTGCAGGGATAATCTTTTCGAAAAGTCGTGTCCACGGTTATGGACAATCTTGGTATCGGATATAAGATCATAGACAACGTTAACCTAATTGATATGGCAGCTAGAGGTTGCATAACAAAGATGAGATAAAGGTTCATTTCCTCGAGGGTGAGTCGAGGGAGTGCCTTTGTGTGAGATGAGTGGTGATGGTTGCAAGTAGGTTCGCCGAGAACCGAAGATGAAAGTGTTACTCTCTTACCCCCTTTATAAAAATATTCTGAGTAGACGAATGCCATGAGTCACTTTATATTCGGTTTATTAAATTAGCTTTATGCAAAAGAAATACATAAACAGCTTTAGAGCCTCCGTCAGTCATTGGGCCTATATCGCCCTACTAAACTTGCGAGTACATCGTACTCAGTCTCTCTTTGCTGCCTCTATGATTTTGTATTTCAGAGGAGGACGACGCCGAGCAACTAGGTGGGTTCTTCGTTGACGTCGACTACTAGTCTGGGTTCCCAGGTGGCAGCTTGGGACCGTGGTGAACAAGCTGGCTGGGATGATGTTTATTGTAGGCCTCTTAGGCCATATTTTGCTTCTGTTGTTAGACAACACTACCCGCTTCCGCTTGTTGAATTGTCGGATCTGTGATCCTTTTGTTTGTAATATTTGTATTCTTCTCGTTATATGAGTTGCTATATAAATGTTTTGTGTCGTAGAGTCATGCTTTGTGCCAGTTCTGTTCCACAAGTCTCGATCTTTGTTTTATACATTGATGGTTGTGTTGACTACATAGCCTCTCTGTATAATTACGGGGTCGGGGCGCTACAATTGAAGCGGCTACTTTTCCGTAGAGTTGTGGTGTTGCGTTGGACGGTACCATGCCACCACTCCCCATTCCGGCGACGATGGACTGGGGGAACCGCCGCAGTCAATGGAATGGAGGAACGGATCGCGTGGACGCCTCCACTAACTTTGTAGTCGATCTGTGGCTGTCACTGGCCGGAGGTATCTCCGCCATCGCCCGATTGACGCTAACCGATTGTTTTACTTTATTTTCTTACTCGACCCGTGGCTGCTACTGGCCGGAGACATCTCCGTCCTCGCCAGTTGATTTGGCCATTTAATTTTCTTACTCAACCCGTGGCTGCTACTGTCCGGAGACATCTCCGTCCTCGCCCGGTTTATTTTGTTATTTTATCTTTACCCAACCTGTGGCTGACACTGGTCGGAGGAAACTCCGCCATCGCCCGGTTGACCTTATTTTACCTTGCTGAACTACTATGTGATTATTTGATGCTCATGTATATCTTGTGGACTAACGTTTGCTGCTGTCTTATGGCTGAGAATAAAAATTGACTAAAAAGATAACCACCTCCGTCGACTAGATTGAGTCAAATAGTGCCACTCGCCAAACACACCCGCACAACCATGCGTCGTTGATGAACGGGAAGACCGTAGCTTAGTAGCCTATCGAACCTCTTTTGATGCTACCCACTTGGCAAGTCTAGTCGGATACTGCATAGTTGTGGTCGGGGCTAGTCTTGTGAAGGTTCCGGAGCTAGGCGTTGCTCATAAGTTGGGGACGTGCCGGATTCAATTCGTCATAAGACTTAGCCCGAGTGGTAAGTCGGTAGCTATACAAGGAATGTCTTGGTAGAGCGGACGGCTACGGGGAATAGGTTGTGCGGCAGGGTACCGGCTGTACAAGCTTAGACCCCAACGTGTGGATAAAAGTTGCAACCTCTCGAGAGTGTCAAATCTAGAATCTAGTATTGTTCCTACCTAAGGAACGATGTTGGGTCCAGTCACACTAGAGTCAGTCCAGTCGAACACGGAGAAATAAATCCACCAAGCGGTCAGAGTTGGTCAAAGCTAAGCCTCGAGGTGGACCATAGTTGGTCACAAGCTGTGCTCAGGTTGGACCAGAGTTGGTCAAACTTGAGAACCTAAGTGTTGAGAATGTTATTGTGTGGAAATGAGACTCGTTCTCATAAGCCACGGTTTTCGTCACAGGTAAGTAGGTAAGTTAAGTCCAACCGTTAAGCTTGGACTCGCACTTGCACATGCCATGCCATATAGGATCGTTGGTTACGGTTGATTGTGGATTGATGTCTTGCGAGTACATTCCATGTACTCACCTGGCTTTTCATGTGGCCAGATCCTCCTACCCCTGTCGCCGAGTACCCTTATACGAGACTAAATCCGGTATCCAGGCAGAGCCCTGTGGAGTGAGGCCCTCTTCGTCGCACGCTTCTGCCAAACCGCTGACACCCTCTGATGAACTCATGTTCGATAAATAATGTACAAACTGTGTGTGCGCTAGGGCGCAGCCTTGTATGAGACCCTTGTAATCCATCGTCGGTTCCCCGACCCCTTAATAAAGTGGTTATGTTCTGTTATCAAGTTGTCATATATTCAGTGCTCCTGGGACGATATATGGGGTAACTCGATCTCCGGATCGGGGTGCCACAGAGCTTGGTATCAGAGCCTAACTGCCGGTAGGATACCCTAGTTCTAAACGGAGCCTTAGATAGCGAACGTTGCTTTGCTTGCTTTTAATTGTTTCTCTATCTGTTTGTGTTTTCTAACCTTGCAACTCACATTTTTGGCTTCTAACTTTGGTACAGATGAAGTTTGAGCTACCCGTAGAAACCCCCGCCTTGAACGTTCCCGGCATGCCGCAATTCCTCCGCGAGATTTGGGCACACCTCTACCCATCCTCCCCTTCTCCGACCTACCGCGTGCTATGCTCCCGTCATGATGGGACCCACTCGGAGTTTATCGCCACCGTCTACTTGTGCGCCTCGCCCGTGGGCCAAGGACACACGTACGCCCTCTCCTCCGGCGTCCACCCCCAGNTATCGCCACCGTCTACTTGTGCGCCTCGCCCGTGGGCCAAGGACACACGTACGCCCTCTCCTCCGGTGTCCACCCCCAGGAGACCCGAGCCATCCAAGAAGCCGCCGCAGATGCCATCGTTCTTCTCCGCACCCACGACCCTATCATGAGGAGGTGCCCCCGCTATGCACACCTCCCAAGGTTGGATTGGGGCAACGGGGATATCCTCTTTCCCAACCCGAGGGATCTCTCTTCAAAACTCACCGCCCTTCTCCGGTACACATCCTACCTCCACCAGTATCTGCACGACACACCTTCTCACGCTAGCATGACTGCGGTTGGAACAACAAGAGCACCAGGAATCGGTCCTTCCCACAAGATCCCTCCGTATTCAACCCACCTTCCCCGTTCTCTTGACCAGCTGAGAGCAAAACTCGCTTCCACTCCCGCTCGAACCACCGCGTTCCGTAGCTCTAGCGCCCCTCCTCGCTTCTTCACTGGATACCCTCAGGAACCTCAGGCCCAGTGTCTCCGCGTCGACATCGGCACACCCTTCCCCTCGTACACCCCCATAGCGCTGGGAAGGAGCATCGACGGCATCGACATCATCGCACCTGCTACTCCCCTCGAGATGTAGCTCTAGACGCTAACCTCAGGAGCAGTAGCGCTTGCATCCTAGTTATGTATCATAGTCGATGATTCCGTAGTCCGACGCGCGCGTGAATGATGAAGGAGTAATGGCTTGACCCTCGTATCATCTTATGTACCATGTGTCAAGTAACCCAACTCTCCATTGTATAAAAACGCCTTGGTTTTATCTCTTACTTTTATTTGGATCTTCTTGGGTGTTGCATTTCTCTCTCCCCTTATGGAAGCTCATGGCACCCGTCAACCCCACCTTCAACCAACCAGGATGAGGCCCAACACAGGTACAAGTGGCAGCCAAGGAACCCCAATCCGCCGCTCAGCCCGACAAGCCGGCATGGACCCAATGCCCCCACAGCCGCCAACCCCACAGGAACCAACTCCAAGCCAGCTATTGTTGATGATGGATGAACGCCACCAGCTACACATGACTCAGATTATGAGAGAATTTGGCACCTACATGCAAGCCCAGAACACCCCTCGCCCGACCCGGTCCAAGCTGCAAGACTTTCAGCGTACTCGGCCACCCCAGTTCTCGCAGGCCACCAACCCACTCGAAGCAGATGATTGGCTCCGTACCATGGAAAAGAAGTTAGAGATCGCTCGCGTTGATGAGCAAGACAAGGTACCTTTCGTCACTCACTATCTTGAAGGACCAGCCGATGTGTGGTGGGACAATCAGAAAGATATGAGAGGAAATGGAACCACTATCACCTGGACTGAATTCCAAGAAATATTCCGCAAAGCCTACATACCCTCAAGTCTTATGAAGATGAAGCAGCAAGAACTCCTAGCACTCACTCAAGGCCACTCAACTGTAAGTGAGTACCTGACCAAGTTCAACGATCTTGCCCGTTATGCCCCGGATGATGTCAACACAGATGAGAAGAAGAAGGACAGATTTCTCCATGGAATGCATCAGGCAATCAAAACCCAGCTCAGCGTCCTACAGTTCTCTGATTTTCAAGCCATGGTAAACACCGCACTGATTTCAGAGAAGGAACACCGCACCATCTATGACTCCCACAAGAAGAAGTTTGAGTCTCGCAAGCACCAGCCAGAAGAAGCCCGGACCCCCCTCCCCTTTCGGGCCACCCCGACCGCGCCCCGTGCCAGGGTGAGCTTCCCCCATCCTCTAGCGCGTCTCCCCGCTTCCCTCCCTCTCCCGTTCGTCGTCGGTTCGTCATCGTCGCCGCAAGTCGCCGTCGAGAGCCGCCGCGTCACCGTGCCTGCTAGCCCGGCCTCGCTCACGGCCTGGGCCGGCCCAGAGGCCGGCTGGCTCGGGTGAGTGCCCGGCCTGGCACCCAGCCTGGGCCGGCTCTGGGCCGGACCACTCGGGTCCCTGCCCGGCCCTTTTCCCGGCCTGGCCGGCTTGAGGCCGGCCCGTCTGGGCAAATTGGTTTCCTTTTTTTTTTTGTGAAAACAAGTTTAGATATTCGATAACTATTTGAAAAATGCATCAAATTCGACGAATCAAATTTCAAAATTTTCAGTAAAACAAACTCCATCAATTGGAATCATTGTAACCTTCTTTTGGAATTACTTTCTTTTGATTATTTAAGAATTCCTAAAATGGGTCAATTAATACCGAATTTGAGAATTTCATAACTTATAAAATATTGATCCAAAAATGATGAATTAAATATCAAAGTGATCCACATGTCAAATGCTATCAACCCATGCACTTATCACATCATGATCACAAACTTTTATTTGATGTCATTCATAACTTGATTAAATGAATTAAACTCAATTATTTATTTAATTTGCCATTTATTCCTCGGTGCTCCGAAAATTACAAATAAAGTACCAAATTGATCGCAATGACAAATCCTATCCATTCATGTCATGTTCATGCATAATTGAGCCACCTCTCTAATAAATTAATATTTAATAAGGAATGTGGCCATTAAGATAAATATGGGGTTGCTTCCACATAATTGCACTAATTATTTGGCTCCTCATTTAATTTTGCTTTTAATTTATATAATGATATCTTTGCATCAATTTGACATGTCATCATTTGATTGCGCATTGCACCTTGTGATCGTGTGATTTATGTGTTCTTTGCCTTTCTCTTTTGGGTATCAATAGATTCCGGAGTCGAGGGTCTCGTTAACTACCCCGACGAGCAGTACTTCACGACAGGGCAGCAAGGCAAGAGATAACCTAACCTTCTTGGCACATAGCATCCTATGTTTTGATCAAATTATTTTATCCACCATAATATTGCATGCGGTTCAAAGGTCTCTTTTGGTAAACATAGAATCCTATGAATGCATGTTTCTTCCCCGAGCCAATCGCATGTATTCCTACCTATGAACCTTAGGTTGATGTGTTGGCCGGAGACAAATTATAATTGTTGTATTCATATGCTTAGCTATGCTTAGACATGCTTAGAAATGCTTAGTTGAAATACTAGTTTGTCCGTTGTTGAATTCCATAATAATTGTTGTTGAAGATGGAATGATGCGGACTTGGTGGATATGTGTGGGTTGCTTAATTAAAATGCTAAGAAGGCTTGGATGAGTTGCCCTCGGGGAGGGTGGTTTGTCTCATTCTTGCCGCCTAGGCTGAACGTGCTTTTAGCTGGAACCAAGAACCGAGCGTGCTGCCATTGGTGGGTGTATGGGCGCCTTACTGACCGAATAATTTGTGAGGGCGTATCCAAGGGTCCTCTAGTTTGCTATTTCCATTTGCCGTGTGTGTGAGCGGAAAAAGGATGATGAGGATGGTGGTGTTAGGATGTGGCGATGGGGCAGGGGCTGAGGCTGGGTAAACTTGTCCTGTGGCCACAGATGACTCTTGGATAGTCTCATGCATTGTAAAGGTCTAACCGCGCCCGCTTGCCGGCCTTCCCCGGAAGAGGGCCAACTAGGTGAGCCGGACGGTACCAATGGGTAAAATAGTACACCCCTGCAGGGAAAATCTTTTCGAAAAGCCGTGTCCACGGTTATGGACAAACTCTTGGGAAAGGCGCATTAGCTCATAGATAATCTTAACCTAATTGATATGGCAGCTAAAGGTTGCATAATCAACGTGTGATAAAGGTTCACTTCCTCGAGGGTGATTCGAGGGGGTGCCTTGGTGGAGATGAGTGTGGTTGGTGACAAAAGGGTTCGATGAGAACCTATGATGACAAATGTTTACTCTCTTACCCCGTTTATAAAAATATTCTGAGTAGACGAATGCCTTGTGTCATTTATGTTTCGGTTTATGAAAATTAGCTTTATGCGAAAGAAATACATATAAAGCTTTAGAGCCTCCGTCAGTCATTGGGCCTATATCGCCCTACTAAACTTGCGAGTACGTCGTACTCAGTCTCTCTCTGCTGCCTTTATGTATTTGTATTTCAGAGGAGGACGACGTCGAGCGACTAGGTGGTTTCTTCGTTGACGTCGACTACTAGTTTGGGGTTCCCAGGTGGCAGCTTGGGACCGTGGAACAAGCTGGCTTGGGTGATGTTTATTGTAGGCCTCTTAGGCCATATATTTGCTTCTTGTTGTTAGACAACACTACCCGCTTCCGCTTGTTGAATTGTTGGATCTGTGATCCTTTTGTTTGTAATATTTGTATTCTTCTCGTTATATGAGTTGCTATATAAATGTTTTGTGTCGTAGAGTCATGCTTTGTGCCAGTTCTGTTCCACAAGTCTCGATCTTTGTTTTATACATTGATGGTTGTGTTGACTACATAGCCTCTCTGTATAATTCCGGGGTCGGGGCGTTTACAAGTTGGTATCAGAGCAGGACTGCCTGTAGGAAACCCTTTCTTTTGGTCGATGTCGAGTCTAGTTCGTGAAAATTATTTTCAACCTAAAAAAATGAGTTGTGAAAACCCTCCTAGGATTCTTTTTACTCCTCATCCAATTCACTCTGATCTCGGTGTCATCTTACCTCTATTTGATTTTAACGGTTCTTCTGATCATCGGCAAAGTTCTAAATCTTTAGGATCTCGGGGTTTGGGTTCCTACCTTTAGTTACTAGTTATCCTTACTCCTCTGCCAAACCTAAAACATGAAGAAAGGAAGTATGATGGTTTGTCAAGATATTTCTTTGATTTAGCCCAAGATCTTGAACCGAAGGTCCCGGATTGTGCTAGGGCTCCGGTGTAATTATTCATGAGGGCTGTCACCCTTGTGAGTGTTATGCTATTGTGGGTCCCAGTGCATGAAGCTGATCTTTAACCCAAGATCTTTCTGTTGAACCCTGATGTTATTTATCTATATCTGGAAGCAACAATGATCTATCTTATCTATCGGAATCGGTTACTAACTTGTCATTGTTCCAATTCTTCAGAATGGCTCCTACCCGCCGTGGGGAACATAGCAGCCCTGATCCACCACCGCCACCCTCAATGGCGGAGGTTATGATGGCAATTGAACAAAACTGTCTGCGCAATGAGCGGTTGCTCGAGCAGCTGGTCCAGCAAGGGGCCAGGAGGAACACGGACTGCACCACCCTCAACCAGTTCTTGCGGTCCCAACCTCCTACATTCTCTGAGCTAAGGAGCCGCTTGATGCGGATGATTGGCTTCGGGCTATCGAGCGCAAGTTTGCCGCTCTTCACGTTCCGGCGGCAGAACACGTCAACTTCGCCACCTACCTTCTGGAAGGAGCCGCCGGCTCCTGGTGGGAGAGCCACGTGGCTATGGTTGCCGCGGGCCATGTCATCACTTGGGAGGAATTCCGCACCGCCTTCCGTGCGGCGTACATCCCCAAGCCCATCCTCGAGCTCAAGAGGCGGGAGTTCCTGGACCTAACCCAGGGACGCATGGACGTCCAGTCCTATGGACGGGAGTTCAACCACCTCTCCCGTTACGCCCCTCGGGACGTGACGAATGATGAGGACAAGCAATACCTCTTCCGCAAGGGGCTCGCACCTCGTCTCCAATACGAGCTCCTACCCTTCAAGTTCACCTCCTACCAGGAGCTCTACAATCAGGCTCTTACCATGGAGCAGGGTAGGAAGGAGCTGGAGGCTTCTAAGAGGCCAGCTCCAGCTGATCACCAGAGCTCCTCTCCTATTGAAGGCAAGAAGCGGAAGGTATTTGTGCCTTTCAGCACCGTGCCTAAGGCGCCCTTCGCGCCGAAACCCACCGGGTACCTGCCACCTCCGCCTCGCCCAGCTACTTCGACCTTGGGTGCGGGTGGAAGTGTGTACCACCCTCAGCTGCCTCCACCACCGCAGAGGCCCACTTGTTTCAGCTGTGGCCAGACGGGGCACTTCTCCAGGGAGTGTCCCCAGAAGGCACCGGCTACCTCAGCACCGGCACCTGCTCCCTCTACACCAGCCGCCAAGGCCGTGCCCATCAGCCGTGGTCGCCTAAACCACGTCTCGGCTGAAGGAGTTGAAAGGGACCCCCGTGTCCTTATGGGTATGCTTCGAATCAATGATTATCTAGCTTTAGTCTTATTTGATTCTGGAGCATCGAATTCATTCATATCCATATCATATGCACTCAACCGTCAAATACCATTTGAGGATATGGACTCCCCGTTAGGAGTCAAGTCGTCCCTTGTTCTCTCAATAACCTATGGTTTTGGGCAAGAGTCGTTTTGTCTATCACCTTAAGTTATCTCCTTTCTCCTTCCGCCTCTTTGGCATGTCATGTGAGTTAGCCAAATCTCTGCAACGAGGAAGATGTGTGTTGTCATGTTTCCCTCATCCCTACTTCTACTCTAGAATCTCGGGACGAGATTCCTGTAAGGGGGGTAGAATTGTAACAGCCCAGTTTTGGTACCCTAAAATACGGGCCAGATTTTCACTTTTTGTGTGCTTTGCATCATGGCTTCCATTTTAAATTGCTAACGGTAAATAAAACAACAATTGAAAATTAAAGACAAAGGGAGCAAACCCTTCCCAATTTCCAAACTAAATGCATTTGCCAAAATGGCCAAACCAAATGCAAAGCTCAAGTTGGCCAAATACTTTATTCTTGAACTTCCAAATTGTTTAGGAAGTTCTCAATTTGCTTCTTATCCCCAATTCTCAATTTCTAAGTTTTGTCAAATGAGAAATGAATATGAGGACTTAAATTGGCTTAATTCAATTTCTATTTTTGGAACCAAGTCAAACTTCCCCAAAATTCAAAATAAAATTATGGTGTGCTTCATTATTATAAAATGAGCTTCCATAAATATTTTTACTACTATTGGAAATGCCTAATTGCTTCAATTAAATGCTTTATGCAATTTATCAAAAATGACCTAAACTAAACCCTATGAACAAAGGTTGCTCAACACAATTTAGTTTGCTACCCAAATTTTTGTGGAGCTTACCCATGACCTAGGGAGCCCACATGAATTTTTCCATAATTTCTGAAAATGTTTAAATGGCTCTTTTAAATCGCTAAAGCCTGCTGCTGGACCTCTTTGCAATTAATAAAATTGTGCCAGGGGGTTTTCTGGAAATTGTTTCCGCTCCACTGTGGCGACAGGGGCCGGCACAGTGCCGCCACGCCCATGCCGCCGGTGCAGCCCCACGCGCCATCCCTCCCCATGCCGTGGCCAAGGGCCACCCCGACGCCACGACGCCCACCTGCTCTCTTCCTCCTCTCTCCCCATTCCTGCCCAAATTTCCGGATCGAGCTCGATTTCATCTAGCTCTCGAGGCCGACTCCGCACTGCCGCCGTTCCCCGCGCCTCCCCGCCGATTCCGGCTGCACCGAAGCAAGAGGTCGCTGCCGGTGGCTCCGCCGTGTCCCCTTCCCCCTCCTGGAGCAAGGACTCGGGCCGGGGTAGCTCGGTCCCGACATTTCCGTCATCGACGTCTCCCGCACCGGCCGCTCTCCGCCGAGCCCAATTCGCCGCCGTCCTCCCCTTTCGGGCCACCCCGACCGCGCCCCGTGCCAGGGTGAGCTTCCCCCGTCCTCTAGCGCGTCTCCCCGCTTCCCTCCCTCTCCCGTTCGTCATCGGTTCGTCGTCGTCGCCGCAAGTCGCCGTCGAGAGCCGCCGCGTCACCGTGCCTGCTAGCCCGGCCTCGCTCACGGCCTGGGCCGGCCCAGAGGCCGGCTGGCTCGGGTGAGTGCCCGGCCTGGCACCCAGCCTGGGCCGGCTCTGGGCCGGACCACTCGGGTCCCTGCCCGGCCCTTTTCCCGGCCTGGCCGGCTTGAGGCCGGCCCGTCTGGGCAAATTGGTTTCCTTTTTTTTTTGTGAAAACAAGTTTAGATATTCGATAACTATTTGAAAAATGCATCAAATTCGACGAATCAAATTTCAAAATGTTCAGTAAAACAAACTCCATCAATTGGAATCATTGTAACCTTCTTTTGGAATTACTTTCTTTTGATTATTTAAGAATTCCTAAAATGGGTCAATTAATACCGAATTTGAGAATTTCATAACTTATAAAATATTGATCCAAAAATTATGAATTAAATATCAAAGTGATCCACATGTCAAATGCTATCAACCCATGCACTTATCACATCATGATCACAAACTTTTATTTGATGTCATTCATAACTTGATTAAATGAATTAAACTCAATTATTTATTTAATTTGCCATTTATTCCTCGGTGCTCCGAAAATTACAAATAAAGTACCAAATTGATCGCAATGACAAATCCTATCCATTCATGTCATGTTCATGCATAATTGAGCCACCTCTCTAATAAATTAATATTTAATAAGGAATGTGGCCATTAAGATAAATATGGGGTTGCTTCCACATAATTGCACTAATTATTTGGCTCCTCATTTAATTTTGCTTTTAATTTATATAATGATATCTTTGCATCAATTTGACATGTCATCATTTGATTGCGCATTGCACCTTGTGATCGTGTGATTTATGTGTTCTTTGCCTTTCTCTTTTGGGTATCGATAGATTCCGGAGTCGAGGGTCTCGTTAACTACCCCGACGAGCAGTACTTCACGACAGGGCAGCAAGGCAAGAGATAACCTAACCTTCTTGGCACATAGCATCCTATGTTTTGATCAAATTATTTTATCCACCATAATATTGCATGCGGTTCAAAGGTCTCTTTTGGTAAACATAGAATCCTATGAATGCATGTTTCTTCCCCGAGCCAATCGCATGTATTCCTACCTATGAACCTTAGGTTGATGTGTTGGCCGGAGACAAATTATAATTGTTGTATTCATATGCTTAGCTATGCTTAGACATGCTTAGAAATGCTTAGTTGAAATACTAGTTTGTCCGTTGTTGAATTCCATAATAATTGTTGTTGAAGATGGAATGATGCGGACTTGGTGGATATGTGTGGGTTGCTTAATTAAAATGCTAAGAAGGCTTGGATGAGTTGCCCTCGGGGAGGGTGGTTTGTCTCATTCTTGCCGCCTAGGCTGAACGTGCTTTTAGCTGGAACCAAGAACCGAGCGTGCTGCCATTGGTGGGTGTATGGGCGCCTTACTGACCGAATAATTTGTGAGGGCGTATCCAAGGGTCCTCTAGTTTGCTATTTCCATTTGCCGTGTGTGTGAGCGGAAAAAGGATGATGAGGATGGTGGTGTTAGGATGTGGCGATAGGGCAGGGGCTGAGGCTGGGTAAACTTGTCCTGTGGCCACAGATGACTCTTGGATAGTCTCATGCATTGTAAAGGTCTAACCGCGCCCGCTTGCCGGCCTTCCTCGGAAGAGGGCCAACTAGGTGAGCCGGACGGTACCAATGGGTAAAATAGTACACCCCTGCAGGGAAAATCTTTTCGAAAAGCCGTGTCCACGGTTATGGACAAACTCTTGGGAAAGGCGCATTAGCTCATAGATAATCTTAACCTAATTGATATGGCAGCTAAAGGTTGCATAATCAACGTGTGATAAAGGTTCACTTCCTCGAGGGTGATTCGAGGGGGTGCCTTGGTGGAGATGAGTGTGGTTGGTGACAAAAGGGTTCGATGAGAACCTATGATGACAAATGTTTACTCTCTTACCCCGTTTATAAAAATATTCTGAGTAGACGAATGCCTTGTGTCATTTATGTTTCGGTTTATGAAAATTAGCTTTATGCGAAAGAAATACATATAAAGCTTTAGAGCCTCCGTCAGTCATTGGGCCTATATCGCCCTACTAAACTTGCGAGTACGTCGTACTCAGTCTCTCTCTGCTGCCTTTATGTATTTGTATTTCAGAGGAGGACGACGCCGAGCGACTAGGTGGTTTCTTCGTTGACGTCGACTACTAGTTTGGGGTTCCCAGGTGGCAGCTTGGGACCGTGGAACAAGCTGGCTTGGGTGATGTTTATTGTAGGCCTCTTAGGCCATATATTTGCTTCTTGTTGTTAGACAACACTACCCGCTTCCGCTTGTTGAATTGTTGGATCTGTGATCCTTTTGTTTGTAATATTTGTATTCTTCTCGTTATATGAGTTGCTATATAAATGTTTTGTGTCGTAGAGTCATGCTTTGTGCCAGTTCTGTTCCACAAGTCTCGATCTTTGTTTTATACATTGATGGTTGTGTTGCTTACATAGCCTCTCTGTATAATTCCGGGTTCGGGGCGTTTACAACTCCCAACCTTAAACATTTATCAAGCCACTATCATCATAATATTAATCACAATGGTTCATGTTTATTAAATGCAATAAAAGTAAAGTGTGCATCAAGTTTACGAGAGCTTTTTAACCAACTTTTCCCATTACAATAAATAACATAATCATTTTCATTTAGAGGTATAGATAACACAAATAACATGATAAACATAATTGGAATAGCATAAAGCTAATAGGTAGATATGGTGGACTCACTGGAAAAACTTTGGTTGAAGGTGTTGGAAACAAGTTTTTACTTGTTGGAATTTTTGGGCTAGCAAAAGGGAGAAAGATGACCATCTAGATGCATGCATGAGTGTCCATAGAACTAACTAATTCATTTCAAACAAGGTGAAATAACATACAGCATCAAAACATGAATATAAGATAGCTCTTGATAAAACACTTGCAAATTGACACTCATTAAAAACATATGAATTATGCAACTATATGTAACTTTTTAAATCAACTCAAACATCCCTTTCCCAATAATTATAATAGCATCCAACTAAATTCAACCCAAACTTCCAGTAGCTCTCTCATATAAAAATGATAGTGGTGGCCTCAAAACAAAAACTAGACTAACATAACAAACAAATAAAAGACGCTCCAAGTTTATGCGATAAAGTGCATTGATAGAAAAACAGAAGTTAGACGTGTGCAAACCGAGAGTGTGTTGGTCCAGTGGGGATGTCTTCACATCCCCAAGCTTATGATTTTCACCAACCTTGGATAGCTCTTGGTGCATCTCCTCTAATCCCTGTGAAAAAACTTCAAAACACTGTTTCTCCCATTTTTTTTTTCTGTGGGGTGACATTAGTAGTGATAGACAAATGCATTACTTGCTGCTTATAATCCTTAGACAAAAATTCATATGAATGTCTAGAAAGTGCATAATGTTGTATGCCTATTAATAAACTCAATTAGATCAACAAGATTCAAGTTTAAAAGTTCAAAACATGCATCAAACAATATTGGACAGAATCTGTCCAGAAAACTGACAGCATCAAAACGTATTTCTATACCTGACTTACACATGTCTAAAAATTCTGAAAAAATTTATTAGTATATAGGATGAAAAGTTGCAGTTACAGTAAAAATATCAGCTCAATCGGAGTTACAGAATAAGAACTAAAAATCAAACCGTGCACAGACCTGTGCTGGAATGAAATCTCCGCATGCAAAACAACAACTTTTTCATACCAAAATGGGTAAAACTTGGCACTTTATTAAAAATTCCAGAAACTAAACTAAGAAAACATTCTCTTGCTTACAGCAAGAGGACACAAAGAAAATCAAAAGTAAAAACAACCGGGTTGCCTCCCGTAAAGCGCTTTCTTTATAGCCATATAGCTAGGCTTACTTACTTGGTATCAAGATGGTTGGAGTGAGGTGGCTTGGCATCCCCAAGCTTAAATTCTTGTATGTAGGGTGAGCTTAGGGGTTAAATCCCCAAGCTTGAGTTTTTGTCCCTCTTGATCTTGTTCATCACCCTCAATTCTTCCACCTTAAAATTTATCTCACACAAAACTCATCATAAACTTGATTAGAGGGGTTAGTGCCTTCATAAATTAAATCCACATAGGTACAGCAAAGAAATATCATGAATTGATTCTAAACATTAGCTACTGTTACTACGGTTGTGTAATGCTCCTTGATCAAAAGAACAGCACAAAACACAAGTAATAAGAGCAATGCGAAATAAAGACAGAATCTGTCAAAAACTGGACAGCCCGTAAAGAGTGAATTTTCAGAGGCACTTACGTTGCTCAAACCAAAAATCTTTGAACTAATGAATTGTGTATTAATAACTGAAGATTTCTGTCGTGAAATATCAAGTCAATATTCCTCTTCTTTGATTTTTAACATTTTTCGCAGTGAAGCTCAGGAATCTGTTTTCTAGACAGCAAATCACTATTGTTTAATCCTACCTCTCAAAAGAGGTTATTCTTGCCTTTTAAGATGAAAAACAAGATACAAAGGTGATGTCACTCTTTTTATTTGGTTTTAGCTTTGGGAAAAGTTTTAATGATAGGGACTTTGCAATGGTTCCATTGGCATGAACAACACATGTTCAAGGTCGACCCCAACTTCTCCATTACTCATCCTTCTCATTTACTTTCCCAAATTTTATGTAAAGTGAAAATCTTAAACTAATTGTTAGAAAACAGTAGGTTAAGTTCTTTTACATGTTGTAAGGATATAAAGGTGTGCTCAAACTGAGTAGGACATTAAAACATAAGGAACACACCACAGAATATTAAGCAATTTACTTTTAAGTCTAACTCTCTTCCTATGCATCGGAGTTTTATATATGAATAAATAACAGCAAACTTGAGGTAACCAATGCATATAATAATCAATAGCTTGCATTTTAAATAACATAGATACATAAAGGGTATTCTTATCTCTTCCTCTCTCATAATAGTTGCAAGCATTAAAGTTAAACATAACCACATAGTTTTGAATAGAATCATGATACGTCTCCAACGTATCTATAATTTCTTATGATCCATGCTTGTTTTCATACCATTTGCTACATGTTTTGTTTACATCTTATAGCATTTTTATGCATTTTCTGGAACTAACCTATTAACAAGATGCCACAGTGCCAGTTCCTGTTTTCTGCTGTTTTCCCGTTTCAGAAAAGTACTTAAGGAAATATTCTCGGAATTGGACGGGACAAAAAGCAGCAGTCTTATAATTCAATGGACTACATGGAGCCCGAAGGAGAGGACCTGGAGGGCCGTGGGCCGGCCACACCATAGGGTGGCGCGGGACCCATGCCAGCCGCGCCACCAGGTGGTGTGGGGCCCACGGGAGCCCTCCGACGCTGCCCTTTCGCCTATATATTGCCCCTGACGCGACAACCCTAAGGGGATACGCCATATTCGACAGAAACACCCGAGCCGCCACCGCCATCGCCGACAAGTTTCGGGGGACAGAAGTCTCTATTCCGGCACCCTGCCGGGACGGGGAAGTGCCCCCGGAGCCATCTCCATCGACTCCACCACCATCTTCATCGCCGTTGCTGACTCCCATGGTGAGGAGGGAGTAGTTCTCCCTCGGGGCTGAGGGCCGTACCGGTAGCCATGTGGTCTATATCTCTCTCTCCCATGATGTGATCTATATGTGATCATGAGCTTTGCAATCTAGATGTTGTTATGTTACTCAAGTGGGCTTTATTTATGTGATCTCCGGAGACTCCTTGTCCCACGTGTGTAAAGGTGACAGTGTTTGCACCGTGTGGGTCTTTAGGCTATATTTCACAAGATACTTGTTCACTGATTTATTATTTGAGTTGGATGTCTCTATGAAATTGTGGTGTGTTAGTACCTCCTATGAATGCTCATGGTCCAGTGTGGGGTATTCATTAGTACTTGGGAATATATGTTTGAGGCGTGCTTTTGCATTCCTACACAATGAATTAGTGTTCGTTATCCAGCCGGAGAATACTTTGGAGTAGTATATTGAAGTGCTTATATTTATATTCAGTTATGATTGCATTGTTGAGAGTGACCACTGGTGAAAGTATGATCCCTAGGCCTTGTTTCTAAGCATTAAAACACCGTTTACAACAAGTTCTGCTACATGTTTGCTTGCTGCCATTTTTATTTCAGATTGCAATTACTACTTATAATCATCCATATTACTTGTATTTCACTATCTCTTCGCCGAACTAGTGCACCTATACATCTGACAAGTGTATTGGGTGTGTTGGGGACACAAGAGTCTTTTTGTATTGTGATTGCAGGGTTGCTTGAGAGGGATACCTTTGACCTCTACCTCCCTGAGTTCGATAAACCTTGGGTGATTCACTTAAGGGAAACTTGCTGCTGTTCTACAAACCTCTGCTCTTGGAGGCCCAACACTGTCCACAAGAATAGAAGCGTGTGTAGACATCAAATCACCATATAAAGACTTATCATCTAATGAGCATAATGGATCATCATGTAAAGCATTATCATATAGCATGTCTAAACCATATTCTTCATCATTATTAATAATGTTCTCATTAGGCAAAGGTTGATATTCTTCCTCATCATCAGAGTCATAAAAGCAAAGTTTATCATTAGCAAAATCTTGAGTGTTACCCTCATCCATAGGTGGTGAAGGTGGAAGTTCCTTCTCTTCATTCTCTAGTTGTTCATCATTTTCATCATCTTCTTGGGGTTGCACGGGCATCCCCAAGCTTAGGCTTTTATCATCTTCTTCCTGCAAAACATCAGTACTACCTTGGGCAAATCTCTTCCTTGTGTCAACAACATAGATATTTTCATCAAATTCACGTATGCAAATTTCAAGGAGATTGGAAATAAAAACTTTATAATGAGAAGCTATAGGGCAGGTTTCATGTTCATCAATGAAGGTGTATAATTCATAGGCTCCCATAAAAATAACAAATTGCTCTACTTCTTCCATCCCTAAGTGAGCATAATTCCATGTATGATAAGTTGCAAGAACAGGTTCGTATTTATTGGAAGGGCATTGGAATTCAAAGTGTCTAAAGTATTTAGAGCAACAAATTTCTTCCTCATGATAATCAAGCAGCTCACTAGCAATTTTATATAGAAGCTCTATGTAGCCTCCTAATCTTTTCCCTTCATTTGATTTTCTAAATTCAGCAGCTATCAAGGCGTTTTCATAATAATTTTCCATTTTATATTTTTTTTGGGTTTTGAAATATATGTTAGTATGCAATGCAAACAAGAATAAAAGTTTAGCACAACGCTCCCCGGCAATGGTGCCAGAAAAGTACTTGATAATCCCCAAGAGCAAGGAATCACTGTAGCACAATTCGATAAGTATTTGAGTGTCGAACCCACGAGGAGCTGAAGGTAAACTATCTATTCTCTAAAGCCCTATAACCCTCTTATATGCCTTTTATGCAAAGCAATAAATTTGAGTATGAAAGGAACTAACTAATGGAAGCAAGTGATGTGGAGTAGGTTTATCTAGCAACAAGTTTCTAAGAGCAAGTTTTCTAATGCAAGTTTCTTAAAGTAGTAAGTAGCAAGGATCTCAAGTAGCAAATATCTCAAGGGAGCAAATGTTCTGGCAATTGTTATTTCATTCGTGTGGTTGTCACAATTAGTGAAGCACATGTTTTAGTCTTAATTGTTTCTTCTATGGGGGAGCCATAAATAGGTGTAGCCAAGTAAATGAGAAAATTACACAACTCTTATGATGGATCTCATGGCCAATTAAATGTGCAGCAGAAGAATTATTAAGACATAATTGTCCCACCATAGCCTTAAGTTCTAGGGTCCCCCATATATACCCCCCAATAGAGTAACTTCATGATTCGATCTCGGGTTTACATGTCCTCCCAAGTCTCCCTCACTCCATTACCTTACCGGTGATCACCTTACATGCATTCCCCAACATATGCGTGCACTCATACATTGTACATCAAGACAATCATAAAAGATAACAAAACTTGTATGCAACCAATCAACGAACTATTTCACTAATGCCATGAACAAATCACTTCTCAAACATAGATGGAGAGACACAATAGATCAAGGGAAAAGTATATTACACCATACATCATGTTTGACAAGAGTTTACAGTGGGGAGATGAGATGATCTTGCTGTAGAAGTTGATGATGAACACGCCGAAGGGGGGTGGAGCCCTCCGGAGGTGGATTCCGGCGGCATTTCCCCCCTCTGATCTTCTCCGGTGGCAGCCTTCTGTCTCTCTGTTTCTGGTTTTGTGTTTCTCCGCCGCCTCCTCGTGAAACTCCTCGGGGGCTCTTTATATAGGAGTTTTTAGGTCACGAGAAAGCTTCGGGAAGAAGGATCGACGCAAACGGAGCCACGAGGCCCAAAAGAGGCGGGCCCACGCGGCCAGGTACAGGGGCCGTGTGGGGCACCCTCTTTTGGCCCTCCGGCCTCCGTTTGCTTGCTTCCTTCGCTCCGAGGTCTTCCTCATTCCAAAAAAATGATCCCCGTAAATTTGCAGCTCATTATGACGTCGTTAAGCCCTGAAATAAATAAGGAAAGAAATAGGGTTTTTCTGCCTACGCAGGATTAATTCCATAAATAGGGGAAATCATTATTAATTACCAAAAATCATTAAATAACAGTAATATACACCTTATATGATGCAAATATAAATGGAATACAAGTATTATAGTGCAAAGTTCATGTATGCATTTTACATGCATCAGGAAGCGGGTGGCATATAGGCTTTTTGAGCCGTTCCAGCTGCTGCAATTTGAACCTAGACCTTACTTGCGCGATCTGTGAGAACAATAAGCCGCCATATTGAGCAATGAAGACAAAGAATCCAGGGATTTGACAACGATGCTTATCTGGTGGCAGGTTTGGAAAGAAAGAAATGAATGGATGTCACGTGGCAACATGTGCTCTATTCCTCAAATCCTAGGCTGAATCATAGATGAAACACGGTCTTGGAGGTTGGCTGGTGTTATCCCAACAATGCAACTTTGGCTCTCGCAACAAGATGGGGAAATCACCTAGGATATTTTCCCTGTTAACCATTTTTCCTTTATTTTGTTTTACAAAATCCTATTCCTAAGCTAAGACATGTTTGTAAGTAAAACTTCTCCCTTATGATTGCTCCATTTTTAGCTTTAGCTTGGTGCTTGGACCTAAATCTGAACCAAATATCCTAGAAAACATGGGCCAGCTCGCGGTGTGGCCCAATTCAGGGTCCTCTCCTGAATGACATAAATCCATATTTCCATATAAGTTATAGATGATCCATCACAAAAAGGGCACCATTGCAAAAAGAAAGACAACAATGATAAGTCCATGTTGTCATGATATCAAATAAAAATAAATGTGGAAAATGAAAGAAAATGTTTCAGTAGTAAGGTCTCTCTCACTTGACTAAACACCTGTTCATTTCGGATTAAGCCGACTCAATTTTTTATTTTGTGCCTCTCTTGGGTTTGGAGCTCTTACTTCTCTGATCACCTATGTGGTGACACTCATTGTGGTGTGGTGTTGTGATCCACCTTATGCCGACTCTCATAGAAAAATGGTGCCAAAAAATCCTGTAAACCTAGGGTGACACATTGTCACAATAACGTATCAATTTTTCTTAAAAGACTAAATTGTCTAACTTCCACGATAAAAAATCGAGCATCGTTAGTTGCAAATTTTAGTGTTTTCCTATTCAATCAACAACTTATCTATGAAGTCTATTTCATGTTTGACCATCAATCTATGCTAGATTTTTTAAGTAGATGCTATATAGGTGCTATGTTGACTGAAAATCATCGTTCACTTTTCCCTAGTCTGTCCGAAATGATGAGTATACCATGTTGGATCTGACGTGTCATATATTTGTTCATATAACAATGTGGTCCCGTCCAAATACAACGGTGAAGTCAGACATTTTTGGCACAACACCAAGATGGCGCATTAACCTATTCTTGTACAAGACTATCCAACAAACCGAACCCATTTTAAGTGGAGCCCATTTTAGCAGTTACCCATTTTGTACCGAGCAACCCTTTCACCCAAATTGGCTTGAGCCTAATGTTTTTCCGCTTAGGGCCAAGGCCTTTTTTTGTGTTTGTCATGGTTCTTCCGGTTAAACCCAATCAAAGATTAACTTAAGAATTATTTTGATAAAGCCTAATCATATGGCCCACTTAAGATCTACCTAGATCAAATCCAAAGGTTGTGATCCCTCCTATGTTTTCCAACCCTAGCTTATATACTGCAACACCATCCACCTATTTTGCGCCGCCACTAGTGCCTAGGTCAACCTACCCCTATATATACTCCAACACCATCCACCTATTTTGCGCCGCCACTAGTGCCCAGGACAACAAACCAGCTAACAATATCCGCCCCTCTCGTTTTCCATTATCCCAACCATCACCATTGCTTGTAAAACTGCCTCGTCAGATCTATCCCTCCGTCAAATCTTCCACCCCTAGCTTCCATAAGCATATATGTTGTTCTGTCAAGCCGTCCATCTCCACCCTTGCGGTTGTCTTTGTCATTGATGTTCTCCTTCCAAGCCAATAGCCATCGACCAATCGGCACAAATCATCGTCCAACTAGTCATAATCGTCTTCGAGAGCTTCTTCTTCAAATGGTATGATACTCAACTTTTGTTTTTATATTCAATTTTTACAGCTTTGATGTGCGTAATAATATGTAGTTGATGCATATATAATTGTCATTGGAAGAAACTGTTTATATGTGCGGCGCCGTTAACTGGGTTAGCACTATATGGATGATGTTGTCGGGCGGTGTAGTGGTTGTCGAGGGTATGGCGGCGGCAGATCTAAATTGTTCGTGTGAGAGGGAGGTGATAGGGATGATGGCGATTACATGAGAATGTTGAAAATTAATGTTGGTTCTATTCTTCTTTTTGAGTAGCAAAATGTTTGTTCTTAGTTGGAAACGAAATAGATTTGCTTAGACTTGAAACCACCAGATTTGTTTGTTCATGAATGTGTCGAAAAAAAAACCATGTTACTGTGATAATTAAGATGATATTTTTTACCTACTCGTTTTGTATTTATTATTGGGGGTGTCTATTTGGCACTTGACTGATTTTCAATTCGCCATAAGTCAATTTTTTCTGCCAGTTATAAGTTGACACGTGGATAATTACATGTTTCCTATTGCAACAAAGTCGAATATTACGTGTTATTTACAATGTATATATGTGTTAACAATATATCTTATGTTGGAGCATTGTACATATACATGCTAATTTAGATGTAGCATTTAGTAATTCACATGTAGCAAACATTGTATATTTCGAAAACAAGAAAATATAGTTTACATTATTTCAAAACAGAAATTACAGTGTGGTTTACCTAAATTTACATGTTCCAAAATCATGTAATTACTAGTGTAAATGAAATGTAATTTATGTCACATAATTACTAGCATTTAGTAATTTACATGTGGAAAATAGTGTATATTTTGAAAAAAAAAATCTAGTTTACATGATTTCAAAACAAAAATTACAGTGTGGTTTGCCTAAATTTACATGTTCCAAAATCATGTAATTACTAATGTAAATGAAATGTAATTTATGTCACATAATTACTAGCATCTACTCCCTCCGTCCAAAAATAAGTGTCTCAAGTTTGACAAAAAGTGGATGTATCTATACATAAAATATGTCTAGATACATCCACTTTGAACAAATTTGAGACACTTATTTTTGGACGGAGGGAGTAGTAATTTACATGTGGAAAAATAGTGTATATTTTGAAAAAAAATCTAGTTTACATGATTTCAAAACAAAAATTACAGTGTGGTTTACCTAAATTTACATGTTCCAAAATCATGTAATTACTAGTGTAATAGGGATCGAATTTATGTCAAGTAGGGAACTGACAAAAAATACAAGTGGCTCTAACGGCTTACTACACTAATCATGCATGTGGCAACTGGCAAGAGAGGAGAGGAACCACGAACATGTAGTCGTAATCATGCATATGCTATGGTAGGAGAGGAGCAAGAGCAACGAGTGAACACAGCATGCAAAGAAAGGCCGTGAGCACAGCAGCCACACCGGCCTGATAACGGACAGGAAAATCGACTTTTGACGAAAAGAAAATCAGTCAACAGTCAAATAGCAAAACTGTTATTTTTCTGGAAAGCAAGATTCTCCTTCCTATCCAGCACGAATCTGTATTTGGAAAGAGTTTCGACTTCGTACGTCTGATTTGGATCCGCTTAGTGCTAAATGACGGATTGACAGCTGGTAAACAACTCGGCGCCCAAGAAACCTTCTTATATACGCCGCCCCCTTCCTATTGTGCAGGTCATGAAGAAAATTCTCTCGTGAAACGCAGCCAAGATCGACGAAATCCAGCTAGCCTGCTACGCGCGCCAAGGACTGAGATCTCGTGAAGTGCAATGGAAGAAGAAAACTCCCAACCCGCTGCCGCCGATGCTCCCGTCTACGACGTCTACATGGACGAGGAGGAGGAAGTAGAAGCTATCGTCACCCCTGGCGCCGCAGCCGCAGCCGCTGATGCTCAGTTCTACGTCGTGCACGAGGAGAAGGAGGAAGTAGTCACCCCTGGCGCCGCAGTTGATGCTTTCGTCTACGACGTGGAGAAGGAGAAGGGGAAGGTGAAGGTGGAGGGAGAGGAGGAGGCGGATCGGCAAGGTATCGAAGCCGCCGCCGCGGCTCCCATCTACGACGAGTACATGGATGACGACGTGGCAGCGGCGGAGGAGGTGGATCGGCAGAATCGCGCCGCCGCCATTGCGGCCGACGAGGAGATGGCGCACCGCCTGTACATGCAGGACCTCATGGAGATGGAGGAGTGGCAGCTGCGCGACATGGATCGCCCCTCCCTGCGGGCGGCCCTAGACTTGCCTCTCAGCGACTTCCCCAGCTCCTCCTCCTCCTCCCGCGCCGGTGTCGGCTTCAACGCCACCAAGCCGGGGAGAGTCTGGGCCGGCACCGCACCCTATGCCCTGAAACCCAAGGACCCCGTCGTCCAGCCCTACGTCCCGCCTCAAGCAAGAGCGAGAGGGACCTTCGAGAACGTTCAGGAGGCGGAGAGTGGGGACGTCTCCCTCGGCAACGATAAGAGAATCCGGGAGATCCTCGCTGCTGTGGTAGCTGTGCCGAGTGAAAGCATTGGCGATCCCGCCTCATCGTCGGCGCAACCGGAGGCAGAGAGAGAGGCCGCCTTGCTCCCTCGGTCGGTAACCATGGCGGCCAACCGCGGCGCCCGCACAAACACCACCCCTCCCAGATTTATGAGGCCTGGTCCCCGTGATTTCGCCACGACTACGGCGAGACTGTCGGTGCTTTCCAAAGACGCCGCCGGCTCCTCGTCAACCCAGCACGTCCCCGAAGACGGAAAAGCCTCCACTGTAGCAAGCGAGACCCCGGCGCCGGCCAACGTCGTCCCATCGGCAGGATGCGGCGCTGTGGCCCCACCGACAAGAGCGACCGTCGTCCCTAACAACAACGACCCCGTTTCCATTAAACGACGGTCCCTCCTTGCCGATGCCGAGTCGGCGATGATCTTCGCGGGCATGGAAGATGGGGACAACAACAGATGGTACGAGTCCATTGTCGTCCCCGAAGACGATGAGAAGCCAGAGCAGGTGGAGGTGCAGGACCTCAATGAATCTTTGCAACTATGTCTTCCGAGATCTGAATCTGGACCCTGCAATCCCGCCGTCACGGTCGCCCAAGGGCATGGATTCTCGCTCCAGGCCTTCTGCCAGAGGTGGGGCGTCACCCCGGCCGACGTGCATCCTGACGAGCCCGGCCCGTCGACGAGGGCGCCCAAGGTGCCCCCTCTCGCCGATCACGAGGTCCCCAATTTCACCTGTGGCATCTGCATGGACAATCTTCCTGTCTTCGACCTCTTCCACGGGCTCCCCTGCAGTCACAAGTTCTGCGCGTCGTGCATGACCACGTACGTCGAGAGCAGGATCCGCTCCACCGAGCTGCCCATCCCGTGCCCCGACCCGGCGTGCGGCAGGGGCGGGGAGGGTGGCGGCCGAGGCATGCTCCACCCGGAGAAGTGCAAAAAGGCGATCGAGTACGAGGCGTTCGTCGACTGGGGCGCGCGGCTCACCGAGAACTCGCTCCGGCCGGACCGCCGCGCGTACTGCCCGAACAGGCGGTGCGGGGTCCTGCTGGAGACCAGCGGCGACGCGGAGGCGGCCAAGGCGGCGTGCCCGGCGTGCGGGGAGGCCCTGTGCGCCACATGCGGCATGGTGTGGAGCTCCGACGGCACCGCTCTCGGCGGGCATGACTGCGCCAAGGGCCCGGACGCCGAGCTCGTGAGGAAGCTGGCGCACGATCGCCAGTGGAAGCAGTGCCCGAGCTGCAAGATGTACGTTGAGAGGATTGATGGATGCAGTCGAATGACATGCAGGTACTGCTCTGAGATGCTCTCTTCTATTTTTTGTCTTAAATATGCATGTTCTTAATTATTTATGTTCTATTATAATCCCCTATTGTCTGTCTGAAATTAGTTGGTCTGAGTCAATTAGTTGTGCACTTAATCCCGTGTTAGTTAGTCTATGGTTTCCATTTTGCTGGTGTGTATTTATTCAGCAAAACTTAACTGTTATATATGGAGCAAAGATGTATCAAAGACTCCAAAATGTGACTAGGATTTGAGACAAGTTCGGCCAACTGGAGATATATGTGATAGCTTGATCACTTCATTCGGGACTAATTCTCACATCACTGTTATTTTTATTTTGGCATTTACAATTTTACATCGTCTTCTACTTTCACATCATCTCGGTCTTGTAGTTATCTTTAGCCCATGCTACGTCTATTTGAAATCTTTAGCTCATAGTTCGAAAATACAATGCATAATTTGCAGGCAATGGTGTTTTACTTATCCATTTGCCTGTTATTTAAATCTAGTACATGTCTTATTTCTCTTGTTTTATTGTCTTGATGCATGGTATATATCATATCCGGCCCAACCTGCCTTTTTGAACATGTCTCGTTCGTGCTCGAACTGTGCTCGAAAAGTTATGCTGAGCTGATCTGCTAACTCTCTGTCGCGCTTTGCACATGTTTTGAAGGTGCCGCTTCGTGTTCTGCTACCGGTGCGGGAACCCCAGCTACGGGGGTCAGGTGGGAACACCAGCAGCAGCAGGCCTGGAACCATGCCGGTGTAACCAGGCACACCACAATATGGTCGACGACATCATGCTGCTGCCGCCCGTGGAGCTCGACCTGAACATGCAGGAGGAGCAGGCCCTGGTGCTCGACCTGAACATGCCGCCGCCGCAGCCCCTGGAGGTCGCCGTCAACCAGCAGCTGCCCCGGTGGGACGAAGACCCAATGGGGGAGGACTACTTCGATTAGCTTAATTGGTGTGTCAGTTAGCACTTAGCAGCTGGTGCATGCATGTATGATCTGCTGCGGCAGAAGAGTAACATTCATGGATGCATGACCAAATTAAGTGGTCGTTAGTTCTTGTCAAGTGACAATGTCGTTTTCCTGGGAGTTAATAGCACAAAACTACCTGTTTTGCAGCAAAATTTACGAAATGATACAACTTCTGGTTTCAATAGCATTTTCATACAACATTTGGAACGAGTTTTCTCAGAAAACCCAAATTGCAGTTTGATGCGATATTGGCAGCGCTTGTGACAGGGGAGGCCCACATGCCATGATAATTAACACTTAACTGACAGTGGGCCCCACTTGTAAGTCCAATAAAAATTAAAAACCGGAGGAAAAAAAGAAAAAGGAAAAGCAAAAAAGTCAACGAGGCCTGGCCGCCCCGCGCTCCTGGCCGCCTCTCGCCCGGCCGCCGTCGCGCGCCTGGCCGGGTTGCTTCGCTTCCGGTGCATGCATGGCCGTCGTCGCGCGCCTCGCGCCCCCGCGCGTCTGGTCGGGCCGGCGCATGCCTGGCCGCCGTCGCGCTCTTGGCCGGGCCGCCGCGCTTCCGGCGCCGTTGCGCTGCTGGCCGGGCATGACGGTGGCGCCGCCCCCTCCCCCACCACCCTGCCTACTCCGGCGTCGGTGCCGCCCAGTCGACGGGGTGCTCCGAATCCCCACCCAATCCGCCGCCCCAGCCTCCTCCTCCACTGTCCTCGACGGCGGCGCAGACGATCCTCTGCCAAGCGTCGACGCAAGCTCCAGCCCACGCGCGCCGCCGCCGGGGGCGCCATGGTCCTGTTCGCCACCGCCGCGACGCAGCAGCCCTCGGCAGCCAGCCAATTCCGCGACGCAGCAGCCCTCGGCAGCCAGCCACGCGGGGGCCGGGCGCGGTGGCCAGGAGCGCGACGGCCGGCCAGGAGCGGGGGCAGACAGGCACGCAGCGGCCTCGTTGACTTCTTTTTTCATTTTCCTTTTCCTTTTTCTTTTTTATTATTTTCTCTGTTTTTTATTTTTTTATTGGACAGAGAAGTGGGACCCACTGTCAGATTAAGTGTTAATTCTCTCAGGTGGGACCAGGGTGTCAGACGGCTGTCAATTTCGCATCAGAAGGCAATTTGGGTTTTCTGAGAAAACTTGCGCCAAATGTTGTATGAAAATGAGATTGAGACATCAAGTTGTATCAATCGGTAAATTTTGCTGCAAAACAGGTAGTATTGTGCTAATTTCTCTTTTCCTGGTTGGAACTGAAGGAATTTATGGTTTGGATGTTTGGATTTGGTTGAGTTTTTTCTCATATTAAAGAGGGTGTCAGCTAGCTCGATATTATCATGATGTAACAATAGGTTACAGTTGCTGATTCAGCTAATGGTACGGAGTGGCATACTCCCTCAGAGAGTAGTGCATGATTAAACAAGTTCATGTCCCCAAATCATAGTCTACCCGAAGATCTTAAATGAGTTTATCCCACTCAAACCAATGCTCATTTTGATGTACATTTTCTTCTCCTCGTCAGAAATGGCACACTATCTACATATAATCATTGAATAAGTGACATCTTGAGATAATCCTATCTACTTTTCATGAAAACCTCCTTCCCTCCACTTTTTTTTAGAAAATCATGCTGACCCAGCTTTATAATAAAGAAAGTGTCTTTGGGGACACCAACTATTACAAGAAAATATCACATACACAGAACAAAACCTAGCGTAAAAGAACACAAGCCTCACGAACCATGTAACGCAAAACGAACTCCACAAGCATGACGAAACAACCAACAATGGTGGGACAAGAACGTCAGCTCTCATTACTCATTACTACATAGCAACACAGCGGTAACTTCTAGGTAACTCAAACTATGCCTTTTGGATAAACTCATTTTATTTTAGTAAATGGCACTGGTGGTCACACAACTTGCAAGCGAGTGAAGGTAAGTCACTCAACTCGTGAAACAGAAAAACCCGTCACATAACTTGCAAGGTTTGTACAGTCGTGGCCACATTTCGGTCTGGTCGATGGTTTCCGACCAAAATCAGTCACCCTAAAGCCTCACGTGAGCCGTGTGTGACTGATTTTGGTCGAAAACCATCGATCAGACCGGAATGTGACCATGCGTGCACAAACTTCGCAAGTTGTGTGGCGGTTTTTTCCGTTTCGTAAGTTGAGTAACTTATCTGCACCCGCGTTGCAAGTTGCGTGACCACCAGTGTCATTTATACCATTTTTTCGCGAATTATAGAACCAACATCAGGAATCATGAGATTTGACGATGAAGAACACGTGTACGCTTCCTTCCCTCCACTAGATATGTATACTTCTGAGTCCAATTAGTTAATCTCTTCGCAGACCTCTCCTAATTGGTTAAAGGGATAGTTATTTATACAGCCATCCGGTGTAGGTAGGCCAAGGTACACCTCTTGAAACGTGACACCTTCAAAATGCAACTCTTCATTTAAACCCACATGCACATTGCTGGGACAAAATTTGATGAACAATAGAGAAACCAGAAAGAATTATGAGAGGGAGCAAATCAATTTACAGGAGCCATTCTTTGTACAAATTTGTAGATTTTGAATCTTTTTCTTACAAATATGAACAAATTTAAGGGGAATTCGAAATTTTGAGTGGGGACCTAGGACCCCACTCGAGTGTACTTGGGTCTGCCCCTGGTTCCCTTGCATGTTCCCATTCGGCCTTGAAGTATAGTAATTTTTCGGTGGCGAACTACAAATGTGACACCGCTAGTACTTGGCAGCAAATCTTTGTTAGAGCCAGTGTCCCCTCCTCAAGCTTTTCTCCGTGGGACTGGAGGATCCAAGATTTTCTTGGGTGGTCATGCTCTGTCTTTGTTTTTGTTTTTATGGACTTTAGCTGAACTGTATTGGTGCTCTTTATTGCTCCCAATGATTTTGCAAATGTGTTTGGTGGTCATGAGACCACACATCACGCCCTCTAGATATGACTGTGCTCTGAAGTATATGCAAAAAAACATCAGAAAAATGAACATGGGGACAATTATCACCTTGGTGTAGGCCCAATGAGGGTCAAAATGGCTCCTGGATTTTACCGGAAAGTACTCATGCAAGATATCGACTATCATATCCATTGCTGACTAAAGTCCATCTTGACAAGGTCTCGTTTCAAGAAAAAAAATGGCCAGTCCACTCGGTCCTATGACTCCGAGAGATCAAAGTTGTAGGCGCATTATTTTTGGGAGCCCATCTTTCATCTCTAGATCATATAAAAACTCTCAAACATAATAGAAGTATTGTCGCGTGGTATAAAATGTGAACTAAAAAACACAACCAAGCATACGACAATAATATGATTCTAGAGCTAGGAGCAACCAGTCTGGCGCAAGAAGATTCCACATATATATCGAGATTGGAATGGGATCGGGTGTCAAGGATATGGCTCCACTCATGTTTGTTGATCCAGTTTCCCATTTCACCCAGAAATGTTCTATGGTCCAGGTACTATGTGGTTCATTTTTGTTATCATGATGATCGAAGTTGAGTCCCATGACCAAATATCATTATTGCAGCACCAATATTAATCTGTGTTTTACATAGGAATGCAAAAGACTACATAGACATGCTTAGGAAAGTTTGGTGCGTCGTCTTTGAGAATTGTTTTGATTTAAGTATATGCTATATTTGCTTCTTGCATTTTGAATTTTGGAGGGGAGAGAAGACATGCGGGGCGCATACCACTCAGTCAGGAAAGAGGACTCTCAAAGTGGCATCCCGCATTATTGCCCTAAAATTGGCATCCCAAACAAGACACATGTAGCCCTCAGAGAGAACATATGCCCGGGTTTAATATACGCATGTTACTCCTCTTCACGAGGGAGGGAACCAGGAATACAACCTAAAGGGGGCCAAATACACATAAAATAACTTAGAGGGGGCATATAGGTATATTTGAGTAAATTTGAGGCTCAAATCTAAGAATAATTAGGGGGTTTCAGAAAATTTTCAACCATGGGGGGAGCCATGGCCCCATCGTTCACCCTGGTTCCGTCCCTGCTCCTCATCCTGACGTCGTGGTGAACAAACAGATGCCATAGGATGGCTAAAGTTGGGGCCGATGGACACTGGTGGAACCGGAGAGCGATGGTGCGTAGAATTACGCACACGGAATACACAAGCACACACATGATATACCCAGGTTTAGGGCCCTCGTGAGGAGGTAACACCCCTACTCCTGCATGTCTGATCTATATATGGTGATGTATATGCGAGGTACATGGCTACACCTTGAGCTGTCGCTCTAGAGGAGGAATAAGAGCTCGTACGAGAGCAGGGGAGAATGAGTCCCGGAGGCCTGAGGCGATTGATCCCCCTGGTGCTCCTTATAAAGGGGAGCCCAGGGAACAAGGGGGCCCAGGGAACAAGGGGGCCCCACTGTACAGTGCTACGCTATGCAAGACACTATACACAACACCATACGTGAAATGACTACTGGGGTCTTGTCATCCCTGTTGGATGTGACCAGGCATGGCTACAGTGGCGCTTGTCTCCTCCTGGAAACATCTGTCTGCCTGGCAGCGAACGATGCCGGTCTAAGCTAGGAGCGTCCCAAGACCGACATAGGGAGGCGAGGTAGCTGGCGAGGGGGAGCGGGCAGCGATGCCGGTCTGAGCCATGGGCGTCCCAAGACCCGGCATCGACGGAGAGTAGTCGATGAAGAGAACCGACATAGTCTGTGCCATCGATGGGCAACTATGTCGGTCATGGGGTGATGAAGTGCTGCGTATGCCGGCCCGGGCGTGGGAGCGGAGAGTGAGCCGGCCGGGATAACCTGGCCAGCCGACATAGGTTATGTCGGCCTGGCACTGTACGCCGGCCAGGTCTTTTCTATGTCGGCCCAAGCGCTGGGATGTCGGCCTGGGCTGCTTCTATATCGTCCCAGGCTAGGTCCTTATCCGGCATAACCATGCCAGATAGTCTTGACTCGGTATGTTCTCCCCGGCACATACGAGGAACTGTGAAGATAATCCGACATACCCTCTGTATGTCGGTCAATACATGTCGGTTTACTCCAACATGACTATCTCGACCATGCCGGTCCACATTATGTCGGTCAACCTTGACCCGGTCCACTCCGGGACTATACTTGGCTCCTTACCTTGACCCTTGTAATACCCCATAGTTCAAAGACCCGAAGGGTAGGTTTAGAATTTGTGCATTCGCACAGCATGCATCTGAAAATGCGGGAAAATTTCGCGCTTTTGAAATAAAGAATATAAACTGATCAATGTTTCGCTCGACTCGATGAGTTAGGGTTTAGATCATCCTGTCAAGTACGATAAACTTCGAGATGAACTTTATACCCAATGAAATTGAAATCACAAGAATAAGAAATCAGTCGGTTATTGCTCGACAGACTAGTTGGTCAAATTAGTCGGTTGTCGAGGTTCTAACAAATTGAACATGATCTATCCTAATTCTCGACACTCTTAAGAATAATTCAATAATATGACGAGATATAATTCAAATCAATTGACCACTTCAATATACAACATCTATATGATCATATTATTATATAATTCACATATTCCGCACTTCACCAAATTCCAATTCATTCATACATCATCACATCATACAATAACATTCTATATCCATTATCATCTTATTACAACATTCACACCAATATCATCACATGAGAATTAATTCCTCATCTCAAATCATCAATTTACCATAAATATATTATCATCTCATCATCTTTACACATATTCAATACATTAACAAATCCATATCTCACCATCTTAGATCCCCATCCATTCATACATGATCTTAGAACTATTCATATAAGAATCCCAAGACAACAAGTTATAATATATCATCTCATCTTATCACATTCTTTCAGCACAATATGATCATACATGAATTCATATATCAAAGATCTTATCACATCATCCTATAGGTATCCATAAACCATCTCAATTTGACATGAATATAAATACACCTTCAAGAATTCAAATCAAAAGGGAATGTCCAAAAATACAAGTGCATACAACACATGCAAATGGGATCATATGAAAACTTTACAATTTGAATTGAAAGAATATTATTACATCAATTATGGAATAAGTACATATCTCAATGAAAAGAAAAGAAGTTTACAAAGGAATAAAATGAAGCCTAAATTCAAACTTGATCTTCTCAACTAATCTGATCTTCTTATCTCCCAATCTTCTCAATCTTCAATTCCTGCAAAATAAACAAAACAAGACAGAAAAGAAGAAAGCAAGAAAGCAATACTTTGTTCTTCTCAACTTCTCTAGTAAATAAAATCATGTGATATTCAAATGCTTTGAGTGTTATAGAAGTAGTTTGGTAACAGGGCCTGATCAACCTTGTTAGCAAATTATTTTTGTATGCATAAAGCAATTGGAGGTCATATAACCAACCCAAATTCATCTCAAATTAAATAAGGACAAAAGAAAAGTTTCTGTGAATTAAAATGTTTGCTTTCACCACAAGGGTGAGGCAATTGGTTTTGGAACTTAACTAATAGATATTAGAAAACTTGTCCTAATATCCAATTGATGACTAGAGGGATCAACTTTATCTTAGGCAACATCTGGTCTTATGGATCAAATTGGATCATTAAAGGCAACATGGATCAATTAGGCAACAAGGACAAGAGGCAACTTGGATCCATACAAGAGAAGGGACAATAGGAAATATTGATCCATATTTATTATCTTAGGCAACAAAGGCAATTAGTCAATCCCTCTAATCTAGTCAAGTTCCTAATAAAGAGAAAGCCCACATCTTAACATTTCTCCAATGGAATTAATTCCCAAGGAAGAAAATCAGCCAAATGATGAAGCCCACAAATCTGAAATTGCAAAGCCCACTTGATCATCACCACCCATATAATTCAAAGCCCACATAAGAGAAAAGCCAAACCAGCCCATATAAGAGATGTAGCCCACAAGCCCATCTAGTAACAAAAGCCACTTGGCATGCCCAAAAATAAATCCTACAAGAGGATAATACCAAGCATGAGAGGGATAAGCTTGCCATATAGGAGATAAGATCAATGACTAGGCATCCCTATCCACAAACAAAATATCTAAGTTAACTTGCACCTTAAGAAAAGCCATGTTATGGATATGCTTGACACATAGGATAGCTATCCATAAGGAAAATATCTACTCATACTTCAACCTCAAGTAAAGCTTAACTCTATAAAAGGACATGCCCTCTACACACATGCGTGAGTTCTCATATGCACATATCTAGCAATTCAAACAAAGCACCAGCCGTACCTCACCACATCTAACACTACACAAATACCAGCAAGAGCATCCCAAACACATTCCCAGGAAACAATCAGCTTTACCACATGTGTCTCACATCAGCTCAAATACACCAGAAGCTAAATATATTTTCCCCAGATCAGTCAAGAACACCAGGAACACCACCAAATCATGCCCAATCTTTAGAACAATTAGGTAATAGGTCAAGCAGCAAGGAGGAGCAGGCTAGCCACAAGACGCAGGTTATCATGATTTTCTAGAAGACCAAGCATCCCTCCAACAGCAGGTTACTAGGATCTAGAGCATTTAGATGAGAGGGAGAGGGGGAAAGGAGAGATTTCTCTCGGATCTGCATAGTGTTGCTATGTTATGATCATCACTGAGAAATTAAAGCACACACTAGTAAGAATCTGTTCTTATCAAATTGTGCCTCAGCCTTTGCATCATCGGCTAGGCCAACAAATCAAGCACCACATTTGTTATTATCAGTGCTAAACAACACCTAAATCTGTCCAGAGACTATAGCTCACTAAAATTTGATACTTAACACTGAAACATATACTCAATCATGCTTATTATCTCAGGAAATAAATCTGGCATGTTTGGATGCTAGCAAATCGTCAAAAACTCATATAACAACATAAGTAAATTAGAACAGCAAGTAAAACATTAGTATATCATGTATTTTCATACACTGGTTCAGGTCTTTGAACCAACAATCAATTATTTGAGCATAGAAATATTTTCTAGCATAACAAAATAAGCTAGCATACACTTTATGCACAAACACATATACAGGGGCAGCACAACCAATCTAACAAGCTAAACCATCCAGTAATCAAAGCTATTCTATCAAGCACAGGATCCATACGCATATAATAAGACATATAAACCCATCTTTGAACACTGTAAATATTCAGTTTCGTCAGAGTTAGAGCATCAGCAAAGCCACACATGCTAGAGATGATTCAATCATCCAAACAGGAGCATCACATAGCACATCACATCTAGAGGGAGGAGTTCATCACCATGATGAACTGAAACAGCACCACAGACCACAAATAATCGGCACAAAGGCCAGTCACAGAAGTAAACTCACCTGGTTGAGTTGTAGTCGAGGCAGAGCAAGGAGGAGCTGGAGTAGGCGTAGACGAGGGAGTCGTACAGTTGTGCATCACCGTGGTTGCGGTGATGGCATCACCGCCATCTTGTCGGTGACAGCAACAGCAGACCACCAACATCATCCACAGCACGACAGCAGCACCACCACTTCAGCACACACCACCTAGACGACCTCCGCCAGTAAGCAGAGAGTGAAGAGAGGGGTCATGGCGGCGTGGCCGGGCAGAGGCTCGACAAGAGAGGAGTGCAGGCGGCAAGGTGGCGACGTCGGGTTGCAGCTCACTGCCATCCCACCGGCGTCGAGGATGAGGTAGATAGCACCAGAGAGGAGGCGAGGTTGAGAAAAAGGTCTAGCAGAGGTTCGAGGAGGTGACGGTGGATGGCGAGGAGGCGCGGCATCGATGAATCACGCTGGCGAGCTGAAGCCACTCGGCTAGGGTTCGCAACCGAGCTCGATTGAGGGCACGTGGAGGCGAATCTGTTGGGAATATGCCCTAGAGGCAATAATAAAATGGTTTATTAAGCATATTCAAGTTTATGATAATAGTTTATTATCCATGCTATAATTGTATTAAATGGAAACATAATACATGTGTGGAATATAAACACCCGGAGTCCCTAGTAAGCCTCTACAGGACTAGTTCGTTGATCAAGAGATAGTTAGAGTTTCCTAACTATGGACTTGTTATAGTCACTTGATAACGGAGTCATATCATTAGGAGTAATGGTGTGATGGACATGACCCAAATAAAGAGTTGCAATTAATCGTGTCACAAAAGTTTTGTTGTCAACACTTTTAATATGCCAAATATAGTTTCCTTAGACCATGAGATTATATCACTCCCGTTCACCGGAGGAATACTTTGTGGACATCAAACGTCACTTCGTAACTGGGTGATTATAAAGGTGGCTTTCAGGTATCTCCGATGGTGGGTTGTTGGGTGATATGAATCGAGAGTGGAATTTGTTCCTCCATGTGACGGAGAAGATATCTCCAGGCCTTCTCGGTAATATAGCATCAAGAGTCTGCAGACATGTGATTAAGTTGTAATCACCGGGATCCTATATTATGGTCGAGTAAAGAGAACTTGCCGGTAACGAGATTAAACTAGACATGGGGATGTCAACGATTATATCTCGGACAAGTAAAATATCGTGAGACAAAGGGAATCGTATATGAGATTAATTGAATCTCCGGCATTGTGGTTCAATCGAGAAAAGGTTTTCGTTGAGTGTATAGGAATTAATATGGGCATCCCGTTCCCGCTATTAATTATTGATGTGATCATGTCTATGCATTCTCGAACCCGTAGGGTCACACACTTAACGTTCCGATGAAATTAGGTTTTGCGATGAATTAAATGATGACGTGAACGAATGGTGATTCGGAGTCTCGGATGGGATCCCGGACATCACGAGGAGTTCCGGAGGAGTCCGGAGAATAAGATTCATATATGGAAAGTGGTTTCCGGAGGTTTCGGAAAAGTTCCGGAAATTATTTAAAGGGTACCGGAAGGTTCCGGAATGTTCTAGAAGAGTCTAGAAGTGGGACCGCATAATTTGTATGGGGCCCACATGGTGCAAAGGGGTGCTGCCACCACTTGGTGGGGCGCACCACCTAAGCCCATGGGCTGGTGCGGCATGCATAGGAGGGGAGTCCCACTCCTAGTTGGACTAGGAGGTGGGCTCCCACCCCTTTAGGAAAGGGCCCAAGGAGGAGTCCTTGTTGGACTCCAACTTGGGGGGCAAGACAAAGGGGGGGGGGGCCGGCCGGCCCTGCCCTTGCCCTAGCCGCCACCTATATAAGGAGGGGCAAGGGGGGGCGCACCACACACCTTGGAGGCAGCCGCACCCCCCCCCATAGCCGCACCCCCCTCTCTCCCCTCAACCCTAGCCGCCACCCCTCCTCTCCCGGAGGGCTGCCGCCGCCTCACCACCACACCTAGCCGCACCCCCTTGCCCTAGGGGCTGCGCCACCTTGCTCCTCTCCCTCTCCTCTTGCTTGGCTGGCGAAGCCCTGCTCGCGGAGATCGTCATCGTCACCGGCACTATCGTCGTGCTGCTGAGATCATCAAGGCACGTCGTCTCGCTTGCGGGATCAAGGAGTCGACGTCTTCATCGAGCTGTACGTGTGGACGCCGCGGAGGTGCTGCCCGTTGCCGCACTTCGCCGGATTGGATCTCGAGGATAATACATCTCCTCGCGACTAGACGAGTCTAGTTGCGGGGATCGACTAGCCAACCCCTGCACCGACAAAACGCGTTTGTTGATCTTCGAGGGTAAGAGATTGGATCTCATCTTCGCTATCTTCATCTCGTTGATCTAGATCCTTGGGGTTTATTCCGCTTTGCCGCGTAGAAAATTTTTGTTTTCCATGCTGCGACCCATCAGTGGTATCAGAGCCTAGATCTTCGTAGTTGTTGATGCGATTAGAACACAAGGAGTTGTGGGCGTTGATATTTTATGTTGCTACCTTCTCGCGTGCACTTTGCATCTTTGCGGTATTGTGAGATTGAAGCGGGCCCGGACCAACCTTACTCGTCCGCGCACGAGAGACCGGTTCCACGACTGACATGCAACTTGTTTTGCATAAGTGGCTGGCGGGTGGTCTGTTTCTCTTGCTTAGTGAGGATGCAATTTTCAATGGAAGGCCTTTCAAAAGGATGAGTAAATAAGCAACTATTATATCACCGTTGTGGTTTTGCGTAGATTAGAACGGTTCTAACTCGTTGACCCAAGCCACGTAAAATTTGCATAAACAAAGTAGAGGCGTCTAACTTGTTTTTGCAGAGGGGGTCAAGTGATGTGATATGGCCAATGTGATTTGTGATAATGTATGCAATGATCATGTTTGTAACTTTTCGCGACTTGCATGTCGACGAGTACGGCAACCGGCAGGAGCCATATGGTTGTCTATTATTTTATGTGACCTGCGTGTCAATGAAATTCACCATGTAATTTGCTTTACTTTATTGCTAAGAGTAGCATTAGTTGTAGTTGCAATAGTTGGTGGACAACCATGGTGATGGCGCCAAGATGATGGAGATCATGCCGGAGATGGAGATCTTGCCGGTGCTTTGAAGATGGAGATCTAAAGAGCATATGAAGAAAGGCCATATCATATCACAATTATGAATTGCATGTGATGTTAATCCCTTTTATGCACCTTATTGTTATGCTTAGATGTGATCGCGACGGTAGCATGATAAGGTGATCTCTCATGTTAATATCAAGATAATTAAGTGTTCTCCCCTAGTATGCGCCGTTGCGAAAGTTCGTCGTTTCGAAGCATCACGTGATGATCGGGTGTGATAGATTCAACGTTCACATACAACGGGTGCAAGCCAGTTTGCACAAGCAGAAATACTACGGTTGTCTTGACGAGCCTAGCATGTACAGACATGGCCTCGGGAACACGGAACCGAAAGGTTAAACACGAGTCATATGAATGATATGATCAACACTGAGTTGTTCACCATTGAAACTACATCATCTCACGTGATGATCGGTGGTGGTGTAGTGAATTTGGATCGTGTGTCACTAATCAACCGGAGAGATGTTGAGTTTAGTGGGAGTTCGTTAATTTGATTAATTTGAACTAAAATTATCATAAACAAGTGTCCTAAAGATGTCTTTGCAAAATCCTTGTAGATCATGGGAGACTACAGTAGTATGTTCTTGCTGAGGAGCTGCGTCTAGATGGGTCCAACTTTGCTGAGTGGTACATGCGTCTGAGAGAAGCCCTTTTCAAAAATGATGAGCTCTACGTGATAGATGAAGCTTTAGAAAAATGCCCTGATGTTACTTGTTGACTATGAAGGGTATATGGAGTGGTATGATCAAAAGACCACCTACTTGAGAGTCGAGTGGCTGATATGCGCCTTCATGGATTCTAACCTTGGTAGACAATTTGGAAACTTGAGCGCAATGGAGATTGTCGATGAGCTGAAACAAAGGTTCATAGCACAAGTTAGAGTTGCAAGGTTTGAATGCCTGGATTGAATTTCTTTCAACTAAGATGAAGAAAACACTTGCTTGGAACATCACCTAAGTAAGATGCACCGGCTGTATTATACTATGGTGGATGTTTGGAACCATGAAATAACTGACGAGATGGCAATAGATGGGGTGCTGCGTTCGCTTCCCCCCAGCTATAAGGATTACGTGAAGAACTATGTCATGGGAAGGGAT
>QRDG01000474.1:354233-388094 GCA_012064385.1 Puccinellia tenuiflora | reverse complement strand
TTTTAATTGTACTATTAGTGCTGAAGAGCATGTTGATGCGCATCACTAAGTAGTGTGATTAAAAATGCCATTTTTTCTGAAAATGCCATGAGTTGCTGAAAATAAACACAAGTGTTGGTTGTATTTTTCAGTAAATAAAAGACATCATTATTTTATCATGGATGAGTGAATAGGAGTATTCATTCATGTCATGATAAGATTTTGGAAGTAGAGGATATTAAGTTAACAAGATAATTGAGTCTTTTCGATTTGATCAAAAGAGACAAAATATTTGAGTTATTGTTTAGTATGGTGACTTGTGACAAGTGTTATCACAAATTACAATGTTTAGAGTTTATTCAAAAGCTGTTTTGATAAACCTAAAGTATTGTAGTCACATTGTATTTGATATTATGTGGTCATAAACAAAGGGTTCTTAGTTTTTAAGGTTTCATTAGTATCATTTAGATTTATTATGATAAACACTCCTGTTTTAAATAAAGGATCTATTTAATGATTTGCATTTTGCATATGAGTTATGTGAAATAGTGGTTTCAAAGATTATGAGATAATTAAGAGCCATAGCAAATAAAGTTTTGTAGAATGTTCATATGAGATTATGAATAGAGATTCCACAATGTGAGACTAAAAGGAACAAACCAATGTGTTTGGTTGTGTTATGTATTTTAGTGGTTTTATCGTGAAATGGTTTCATGGATAAAAGAATTGTTGGAATGAGTTTAGAAAGATTAAACCTTGCATGTTTATGTATCAAGTGGCACATATGTAAAGTGCTATGTTGGTTAAAACTTGACACATAAAGGTTTTGATGATGGTGATCATTGAATTTTGGTTTAGCTTGTCTAAAGAGAAGTAGGTTTCAAGAATATGAATTTTGACAAAAGTTGCAAAATAATATTCATGATTTACTTGTCGTGTTTTGAGAAACAAGACATACCTACAAAAACTACAAAAGAAGAAATAGAAACTTTAAATACGAAAGTGACTAAAAGTCATTCCAATTTAAGTTTAAATCATAAAGTAATCGTTACTTGATTTTGTGAAAAGAATGTTTCACATATTTATTTTGGCAAAAGAGTTTGCGTGGAATAAATAAAACTTAGAACTGGCAAAGTGCTGGTGTTTCGTATATGAGTTCTCGAATCTTAAGAGTTAAGAGTTTTGGAGGAGTCCAAAGTGTCGAGAAAGTGCATAAGAAACTGAGTGAGATCTAATTAAGATATGTGGTGACATATATTAAGTTAGAGCAGAAACTATTTTCCAAGATCAAAATATGTGGTGACATATGTTTGAGTGGGAGCTAGTCAATCATGGTCAAATATAAAGATAACATATTTCTGAGTGGGAGCCAAAGTGGCTTCACAATTTAATATGTGTATGAGGTATATTTGAGTGGGAGTTTACAACATCATGTTTTAATGAAATGGAGATTTCATAAATGTTGTAAATGTTGTCATGGACCAATGCATAACTTATGAAGTTAGTTTGTACGTCAAATATTCATGTAGATGAATATATCTATGGAGGATAGATAAGTTTGATAAATATCAAAGTCAGGGTGTTTTACCTACACAAGTTTTTGAAGGAGTTCAAAATGAAACAGGAGAAGAATGGTTCATCTCATTGTGATATATAGGTGAAGCATTGAGTTAGAGAACTCAGTACAAAATTGATGGTTGGAGGAAATGTTGGAATTCAATATGAATTGTTCATAGGTCTCAACATATAAGAACCATATGTTTGTATGTGACGATATGTGACCCAAGTTCTTAATTGTAAGAACATGTTGAATGAGGAGTCATTTTTCATGAGATTGAGATAAATTTAGAAGATGGTGGACTTGGTTGAAGTCATAAAGCCAGACTAAATTAGGGATCTCTTAATAGCAGAGTAGCACAGCAAAAGCATGATCGGAAATATCAAAGTGACAAGGTTCACTGTTGATTTGTTAAGTCTACAACATATAGGAGTATATGATTAATTCAAGGATTGAAATAAGATATAATATTTTGGTTTGAGAAAGTTGTTTCAAGATTGAGTGAGTTCCAGATGCATGTGTTATGAGAAAGTTCTTTTGACTAATCATACATATGGCATGAAAGGATATGATTATCTCACTCTATAACCAAACATATTATATGCATTATATGATAATGATTTTATCATGGGATGATAGGAAGTTTATCATGTGATGATAAAGTAATGTCAAATTAGGTGACAGTTACAATTTTGCAAAGAACATAAAGAGCTGTAAAGTACAGAGCACGGACAGAACCTCTTCCACAAGCAAACATGATCAGCACTGAGACTTCATGAGTGAGACTCCATGGGTGTTGGATCGCGGAAATGTAAACTAGATTATTGACTCTAGTGCAAGTGGGAGACTGTTGGGAATATGCCCTAGAGGCAATAATAAAATGGTTTATTAAGCATATTCAAGTTTATGATAATGGTTTATTATCCATGCTATAATTGTATTAAATGGAAACATAATACATGTGTGGAATGTAAACACCCGGAGTCCCTAGTGAGCCTCTACAGGACTAGTTCGTTGATCAAGAGATAGTTAGAGTTTCCTAACTATGGACTTGTTATAGTCACTTGATAACGGAGTCATATCATTAGGAGTAATGGTGTGATGGACATGACCCAAATAAAGAGTTGCAATTAATCGTGTCACAAAAGTTTTGTTGTCAACACTTTTAATATGCCAAATATAGTTTCCTTAGACCATGAGATTATATCACTCCCATTCACCGGAGGAATACTTTGTGGACATCAAACGTCACTTCGTAACTGGGTGATTATAAAGGTGGCTTTCAGGTATCTCCGATGGTGGGTTGTTGGGTGATATGAATCGAGAGTGGAATTTGTCCCTCCATGTGACGGAGAAGATATCTCCAGGCCTTCTCGGTAATATAGCATCAAGAGTCTGCAGACATGTGATTAAGTTGTAATCACCGGGATCCTATATTATGGACGAGTAAAGAGAACTTGCCGGTAACGAGATTAAACTAGACATGGGGATGTCAACGATTATATCTCGGGCAAGTAAAATATCGTGAGACAAAGGGAATCGTATATGAGATTAATTGAATCTCCGGCATTGTGGTTCAATCGAGAAAAGGTTTTCGTTGAGTGTATAGGAATTAATATGGACATCCCGGTCCCGCTATTAATTATTGATATGATCATGTCTATGCATTCTCGAACCCGTAGGGTCACACACTTAACGTTCCGATGAAATTAGGTTTTGCGATGAATTAAATGATGAAGTGAACGAATGGTGATTCGGAGTCTCGGATGGGATCCCAGACATCACGAGGAGTTCCGGAGGAGTCCGGAGAATAAGATTCATATATGGAAAGTGGTTTCCGGAGGTTTCGGAAAAGTTCCGGAAATTATTTAAAGGGTACCGGAAGGTTCCGGAATGTTCTAGAAGAGTCTAGAAGTGGGACCGCATAATTTGTATGGGGCCCACATGGTGCAAAGGGGTGCTGCCACCACTTGGTGGGGCGCACCACCTAAGCCCATGGGCTGGTGCGGCTCAAGGTGGGGAGTCCCACTCCTAGTTGGACTAGGAGGTGGGCTCCCACCCCTTTAGGAAAGGGCCCAAGGAGGAGTCCTTGTTGGACTCCAACTTGGGGGGCAAGTAAGGAGGGGCCGGCCGGCCCCCTCCCCTTGACCTAGCCGCCACCTATATAAGGAGGGGTAGGGGGGGGCGCAACACACCTTGGAGGCAGCCGCACCCCCCCTCATAGCCGCACCCCCTTCTCCCATCTACCCTAGCCGCACCCCTCCTCTCCCGGAGGGCTGCCGCCGCCTCACCTCACCACACCTAGCCGCACCACCCCTTGCCCTAGGGCTGCTGCGCCGCCTTGTCCTCTCCCTCTCCTCTTGCTTGGCTTGGCGAAGCCCTGCTCGCGGAGATCGTCATCGTCACCGGCACTACCGTCGTGCTGCTGAGATCATCAAGGCCACGTCGTCTCGCTTGCGGGATCAAGGAGTCGACGTCTTCATCGAGCTGTACGTGTGGACGCCGCGGAGGTGCTGCCCGTAGCTGCACTTCACCGGATTGGATCTCGAGGATAATACATCTCCTCGCGACTAGACGAGTCTAGTTGCGGGGATCGACTAGCCAACCCCTGCACCGACAAAACGCGTTTGTTGATCTTCGAGGGTAAGAGATTGGATCTCATCTTCGCTATCTTCATCTCGTTGATCTAGATCCTTGGGGTTTATTCCGCTTTGCCGCGTAGAAAATTTTTGTTTTCCATGCTGCGACCCCATCATTAACGCCACGGTACCTGCAGTGCCGCAGTTCCTGGATTGGTCCTACACTCCCATCACCTGGGATCGCAGCGATCACCCGGACAGAGTTCCAGCCACGCGCACCTACGTCCTTATCGCCAACCCTATCGTCGACAAATACAAGTTGGCAAAGTTGCTCATGGACGGAGGAAGCAGCATTAACATCCTCTATATTGCGACTTTAAGAAGGATGCGTCTCTCCACGTCACAACTCAGCCACAGCAATCTGAAGTTTCATGGTATTGTGTCGCGACGACAAGCTTCTTCGATGGGAAGGATCACCCTAAAAGTTACCTTTGGCAGCACAAGCAACTTCAGAACAGAAGATGTCTCGTTTGAGGTGGCCCCTTTCAAAAGCGCGTATCACGCAATCTTCGGGCGTCCGGCTTTCGCCAAGTTCATGGCTCGGCCGTGCTACATCTACAGCAAGCTTAAAATGCCGGGGCCCAATGGGATCATCACGGTGGAGGGAAACTTCAGAAAGGCCAAGGAATGTGAAGCTGCCAATGCCGTTCATGCCGAAGAAGAAATCTCCAGAGAAGAGCTGGAGGACCTCAAGAAAACAATGGGTCCTAATGAGATGCCGGCAATAGAAAATCCGTCCTCTAAGGTCGACTCAAGTTTCAAGACGAAGGATGACACCAAGAAAGTCAAGCTCACAAAGGATGATCCAACAAAGGAGACAACCATCGGTGCCGTCCTCGACGAAAAATAGGAACACGAGCTCGTCAAGTTTCTCTGTGAGAACCGGGATATCTTCGCCTGGTCACCTTCCGACATGCCAGGTGTCCCATGGAAACTTGCCGAGCACTCCCTCCAAGTCAGCAAAGATGCCAAGCCGGTTAAACAAGGTCTCCGACGGCTCGGAACAGAGAAGCGCAAGGCGGTTGGAAAGGAGATTATAAGGCTCACTGCTGCCAAGTTCATCCGAGAAGTCATCCACACTGATTGGTTGGCAAATCCCGTCCTCGTCCCAAAGAAAAACACCTCTGAGCTACGTATGTGCATTGATTTCACCGGCTTAAACAAAGCCTGTACTAAAGATCCGTTCGCCTTACCGCGAATCGATCAGGTCATTGATTCAACTGCCGGCTCTGAGTTGCTGTGTTTTCTGGACGCTTATTCGGGTTACCATCAGATAAAGATGAAGGAGTCGGACCAAATCAAGACGTCCTTCACCACGCCTTATGGCAACTATTGCTATGTCACAATGCCTTTTGGCTTAAAGAATGCCGGCGCCACTTATCAGAGGTGTATACAACATTGTTTGGACAAGCAGATCAGCCGCAATGTTCACATCTATGTCGACGACATCGCGGTCATGTCGAAGAAGCGAGGCGACCTCATCGCCGATTTGTCAGAAACCTTTGCAAATCTAAGGGAGTACCATATGAAGCTTAATCCGGAAAAATGCATCTTCGGGTATCCCGCAGGCAAGCTTCTGGGCTTCATTGTTTCTCAAAGAGGAATTGAAGTTAACCCGGAAAAGATAAAGGCGATTCAGAACATCGAGAGGCCGACTTGTGTGAAGGACATACAGCGGCTTACGGGTTTCTTCGCGGCTGTTAGCCGATTTATCAGCCGGCTTGGTGACAAGGCGTGGCCTCTAAACAAGCTACTCAAAAAGTCGGACAATTTTGTTTGCACTGAAGAGGCGGAGGCAGTCTTGACGCAACTGAAGTATACATTGACACATGCTCCAATCCTAGCGGCTCCAAAGGAGAGAGAACTGCTCTTGCTCTATATGTCAGCAACAAATCTAGTAATAAATACAGTCATTGTCGTCGAGCGCCTGGAACAAGGGAAGCAATGGCCGGATCAGCGCCCCGTCTATTTCATTAGCGAGGTCTTCTCAGAGTCAAAGCAACTCTACCCTCACTACCAGAAGCTGGTTTACGGCGTGTTCTTTGCCGCCAGAAAATTGTGACATTACTTCCACGATCACACGATCACGATGGTCAGGAAAGCCCCATTGAAGGATATCATCAACAACGCTGACGCCATGGGCCGAGTCGCCAAATGGGGTATCGAGTTAGCAGCTTTCGACATCCAGTACAGGCCAAGGACCGCCATCAAATCTCAAGTCTTAGCTGATTTCGTCGCAGACTGGACAGAAGCGATGGAAATCACACCTTTGCCGGATTCTCAGTACTGGATAATGCACTTTGATGGTTCCAAGACGAAACAAGGCTCGGGGGCTGGCGTGGCAGAGTATGAGGCTCTCCTCCACGGTTAAACATGGCTAAGGAGTTGGGAGTCAAGCGTATTCTCTGTTATGGCGACTCGGATCTTGTTGTTCAGCATTTGGATGGAACCTGGGACACAAAGAGCCCTACAATGGCGGAGTAGAAGCGAACAGTCGACGAGTTTGGCAGATGCTTTGCCGGCCTAGAGGTCCGACATATCTCTCGGGACGACAATGACGCCGCAGATACCCTGGCTAGAATTGGCTCAAAGCAGGAGGAGGTTCCTCCAGATGTGTTTCTTCATCATCTTCATAAGCCTTCCATCAAAGGAGGCGACGAGGATTACCCTACATCGGCGGAGTCAGTCTCTGTCTACGTGGTGACTCCAGATTGGACTACGCCTTACACCAATTTCCTGACTAACAAGGAGTTGCCCAAGGAGGACGAAGTTTTAAGCCATCAAATCGAGCGACGAGCAAAGGCGTACACAATCATGGACGGACAGCTTTACGAGCGAAGGACATCCGGCATCTTTCAACGATGCGTATCACCAGAGGAAGGTCGACAAATCCTCCAGGAAATCCACTCCGGAGAGTGTGGGCATCACGTGGCGGCAAAGGCGTTAGTCGCCGAGGCGTTTCGACACGGCTTCTTCTGGCTAACGGCAAAGAAGATGCCGCCAACATCGTCAAGACTTGTGAAGGATGTCAGCGCTACGCCAAGCAGGCTCACTTGCCGGCTTAGGAGCTCAGAACGATCCCCTTAACCTGGCCGTTCGCGGTCTGGGGGCTTGACATGGTGGGGCCCTTCAAGACGGCAAGAGGTGGATTAACTCATCTTCTAGTGGCGGTCGACAAATTCACAAAGTGAGTGGAAGCAAAACCCATAAAAAAACTCGACGGAGCTACAGCTACAAAGTTCATTGTCGAGATAACAACCCGGTTTGGCATACCACACAGTATTATCATGGACAATGGCGCAATAGGTTTGCCGGCGCTTAAAGACTAAGGTGTCAAAGCCAGAAAACTGATGGCATAAAAATTGCAAAAATTCATCTAAAAAGCTGTTTTCACAAACATATCATACAACTGTTTGGACAGCTTAACATCATAATTTAATTTTTTACAGGAAGGCCGGCTCAATGAGCAAGTTCGGCTTAATCGGCTTTCTCCCTCTCTTCGTCTTTGTCTTCAGACTGAACGGGAGTAGGGGGCATGGCACTTCCTTGAAGATGGTGGTGAGAGAGACCATCTTTGCAACCTTGCTAGCATACTCAGAGACGGAATGGAGGATCGCTTTCCGGTCCTTCTCCTCCAAAGGAGTGCCATCCTCTTTTTCCAGAGATAAGCCGGTGAAAGAACAAACGATGTCGCCTAGAGGGGGGTGAATAGGCGATTAAAACTTTTCCGGTTTAAGGCTTGGTAATTGCGGAATAAAACTAGGTGTTTAAATTAACAAGCCAACAACCTAAATAAACTAGGCTTACCTATGTGCACCAACAACTTATGCTAAGCAAGGCAAGCAACAAGGCGATAGCAAGATATAAAACTTCAAGCACGAAGGCTATCACAATGTAAATTGCATAAGTAAAGAGCTCGGGTATAGAAATAACCGAGGCACACGGAGACGAAGATGTATTCCTGAGTTCCTCCTTGTTAAGGGAGTACGTCTCGTTTGAGGGGTGTGAGCTCACCACAAAAGGCCTACTCAAGATGGCACAAAAGGCCTCACCCTATTCTCCGATGAACCTCACACCAAGGGTTAGGTTCACCTTCCACTATCGGAATCCTTCAAGGCGGAATCCGGAGCCTTTACAACGATCTTGGGGCACACACCCACAACTCAATCGGGGGCTCCCAAACCTTGCCCGAATCTTCACAACTCGAAGTCTTCGCGGCACCACCAACCGTCTAGGGTACACAATGCATCCAAGAGGCACAAGCTCTTGGGAACACAATGCACCCAAGAGTAACAAGCTTCTCGAACTTCAATCCCACGTATCACCGTGGGGAACTCAAACCTATGCACCAAATGCAAAAGGCAAGACCACACAAGGTGGTCAAGTCCTCCCAAATCCAACCAAAGCAACTAATGATAGGGAGAGATTTGGTAGGAAGAACAAAGAGGAGAACCACAAAATAACTCCAAGAACTAGATCCACTAGGTTCCCCTCACTTAGAGGAGAGATTGTTCGGTGGAAATGTAGATCTAGATCTCCTCTCTTGAATCCCTAAAGTGGGCAAGAATCATTGGAGGGATTTAGAGAAACCCAAGCTTTTTCAAGGTCAAACAATGGAGGAGAGAAGAAAAGAATGGGCAGCCTCCTCTTAGGGAAGAAGGAGGCTATTTATAGCCTCCCCCAAAATCTGACCGTTACAGCCACGGGAGGCCGGAACTTCCGGGGTTAAGGGCCGGAACTTCCGGCCCCCGGAAATTTCCGGGGAAAATTTCCGGGCCAAAGTTCCGGACCCCCTCCAGAGAGAAAATGCGAAAAATACTTAGCCAAATTTTCTTGGACCGCATATTCCGTACGAAGGACCGGAAATTCCGGCCCCCCGGAAATTTTCGGGGATAACTTCCGAGGAAAAAAACCGGACCCCCTCCAGAGAGAATCGCCGAAAGGACTTAGCCAAAAAAGGCTCAGATGAAAACATGGGCCGGAACTTCCGGTGCTTGGGCCGGAATTTCCGGCCTCCGGACCGGAACTTCAGCCCCTCTGAAAAACTGCAGAAAGTGTAATACGAAAACGGGCATATCTTTCGCATCCGGACTCCGTTTTCGATTATCTTGGGCTCGTTAGAATCGTAACGACGAGCTCTACAAGAATATACAGAAAAACATCATAGTACAACAGAGGAGATTAAAACCAAATGGGGAAAGGAAAAACCTCTCGATAAAAGACGAACTGATAAACCTCCAAAACCAAAACGCAATAGGATATTCATATGAAAACCGTTTTCGGTGAACTTAGCCTTGTCATGACAAGCACGACAAGCACCAAGACCACGCCGCGATAAGAGCCAAATAAGAACCAATAAAGATGATTGCAAGGATGCAAAGGTTTGAGCTCTCCACGAACGATACGATCAAGATACTCGGTTGAGAGCCCCTCTTGATAGTACGGCTATCTATCATATAACCCGGTCTCTCAACTAACATCATGAGACCGGTAAAATAGAAAGCCTATCAAGAACATACATTTGCCTTGCGCATAATCCACTTGAGGTCGATGAAGATGATCTTCATCTCCTCAAGATGAACCACCTTTCTTGATTGCGCTTCGCTTGGTGAGGGCTCACATGTTGCTCCCCCATACACTAATATGGGAGAAGCGCTCTTCGGCATATCTTCACTTGGACTCAAGTGTTGATCAACTCGCACTTAGCCTTGATCAACAAATACTCTTCTTCCCGTACCCTTGACTCCAACAAATGGAGATCAAGCAATGCAAATGGACACACCTACAAGTAGCTCAATACAAACATTAGTCGATAGAGATTGTAATTATTTACCAAAACCACACATGGGGGCAACTGTTGTGGTATTGTCGAATCTAGCCGCGATAGGGATGCCATCGAGCTAGGTAGAGAGGTGGGTATAGGAGATGCGGGAGATTCCGGCGACGGGATGAGCACAAGTTTACCCAGCTTTGGATCTCGCAACGGTGGCGAAACCCTACGTGCTGCTATAATTCACTATAAGGCAATATGCGCCAATTACAATGAAATTTATGTGTCTTTCCCTAAGGCGTCCCGTAGGCCGGCTTATAAAGGCATCCAGACCTAGGGCTTATAGGAGAAAACCTAACCGACTAAGTCACAGAGTTCTACTCTAACCCGGCTTGGGCCTTGCTTTGAGTGCTAAGTCATACTCAATGTAGGGCGGCTTCTGGAACGTTCCCTTAGCCGGATGGGCCTCCTGCGCTTTATCATACAGGGCCGCCCGGTAAGCCGGATTTCGGCTTACCACCACTATGGGCCACCCTGGTACGCTGGCTTTAGTCTCCTTCATGAGGGTACCTGTTCGGCATAACCCCAACAGTAACCCCGGAAAGCTTCAAGTACTTCAGCGGTTGGCTTCAATCTTCCGACAATGTGTTGTCCGGGAAATTCATCATCTGTTGTCAGGCTTGGAGCATTCCCAAAAACTTGCATTCATGCCGAACAACTTTATCGATTTCTCTGTGCCGGCTCTTTATGCCGAAAAGCACTTGAGTGCGTATTGACATGTGTCCAGCGATTTGACGGGTTCGTCAGACCCGACAGAGTAAGTGAGCAGCATCTTTGAATGTGGGGCTAGTTTCCATTTTTTCCTGCACTGGAACCGAGGCATCAGAGGGAAGGATGTAGCGCCCCGACCCCAGAACTATGCAATGAAGCTTTGTGCAACCGGTCATGCTACACAATTGAAGGTTACTGGGTTTACCAATCCCAGGCCAAAACCTTTGGCAGGCGTGCTCAGAATGGATCATCGGCACGCAACACTTCGATCATGCGATAAGCTCAGACATAGCTATCATGCATAATAAAGAGTTCAAAAATGCGGAACAACTGGCACATCACAGACTCTACGACACAAAGATTCATATAGCAACTCATATATGAGAAATATATAAACACTACACACAAAAGGGGTCATAGACCCATCAGTACATCATGCGGAAGCGAAGTAGTGTTGTCTAGTACAACAAGATCCAAACATAGGGCCTAAGAGGCCTACACATAAACAACCCCAGCCAGCTTGTTCCACGGTCCCAAGCTGCCACCTGGGAACCTCGAACTACTCATCGATGTCCAGGAAGAAACCACCTGTGTGCTCGGTGTCGTCCTCCTCTGAAACAAATTATAAAGCAGCAAATAGAGACTGAGTACGACGTATTCGCAAGTTTAGTAGGGCGATATAGGCCCAATGATGACGGAGGATTTAAAGCTGTATAGTAGCTATTTTGCATAAAGCTAGATATTCTTTTCAAAAGATATAAAAGACCCATGGCATCGACTACTTAGAATATTTTCTGAAAAAGGGATAAGAGAGTAACTTTTTCCTTTGGTTCTCATCGAACCAGTAGTACCATGTCGTGGTGGTGCACGGACAGATGCCATAGATAGGCTTAAGGTGGGGCCGATGGACGCTGGAGGTACCGGGGAGGGCTTGCACGTGAAGACGTACACACACGAACACACACACACACACGATTTTACCCAGGTTCGGGGCTCTCGTGAGGAGATAACACCCCTACTCCTGCCTGTCTGATTCATATATGTGGAATACAACTGAGTTACAAGCAGCTCCTTGAGCTGTATAAGAAGAACTTAAGAGCTTTTTGCTCTCTACCGAGTCTCGGAACTCTCTACCGAGTCTCGGAATGGCTATGTGGCTCTCCTGCTAGCTCTCAAGGAAATGACCAAGTGTTTGTATCGAGCGTGTATCCAACGTGCGGGAATCGTCCAATCGTCCTTGTAAGAGGAGCCCCTGGTGCTCCTTATATAGGGAAACCCAGGGTACAGAGTTAGGGCTGACGTTGATGCTGGCGTAGGCAGCACTGTGGCCACGCCTGGGTCTCTGACTGCTTCCGTCACCCCCGCGTGGCATGTCCAATCCGTCAACTCCTGTGCACTGCTCCCCGTACTGCATAGGTCAGCAGCATGGAGGTCTGACTGCCCATGCCGCCACCACCGAGTCAAGGAGTAGGCAGCGCGTCCTGTCCTGCCAGTGGCAGGACGCCTGCCCCGTGATTGTAGGGACAAGATGTGAGCCTTGACCAAAGCCGAGATAGAGCTTCATTCTTCCCGATCCGGCATAGGCATGCCAGATATTTCTAACTCGGTTTCTCCTTTCCTGCACATAAGAACAATAAAGAAGATTCCGACATATAGTATACATGATCCGACATAGGGCTATGTCGGTAGGCCCGTACCCGGTTGACCCCCGGGTAAGCCCATGTGTATGTCGGCTTATCATTGACTCGGTCAACTCTGAGTCCATGCTTATTTCACCATACTGACCCTACTCGGGGGCTGCCCCCGACATTAGTCCCGATGCTGGCGCGGTCCTGCAGCCTCGGATGGAGGGCCACGGCAGGTTTACCCGAAAACCAGCATCCTTACTTGATTACCGACATCACATACGTCGGCACATCATTTATATGTCGGAAAGCAGTTTTGCCTGCCATCATGATATTCGACTTAATGTCGGATCGTTCCGACTCACAGGAAAAACCCTCGGCTCCTCCGAGTCATTGGTTCCTCTACGTGGCAGAGCATCTCTGCTTAACGCCTTGGCTCCTGTGCACGGATGGACGTGCCCCTGGCACGCACGCCACCTACGTCATGCCGGTTGCCTCGGAGACTGCGCGCATGCAAGCACTCAAGTGTGGTTGGACCGCACCGCTCGCGTCGCCTCGGGTCTTGCCCGATCAGGTGTACCGCTCAAAGCCGTTGGCTCCCTGTAGCCCATCGTGGGGCAGATCGTGCGGCAGTTAAGCCGCTGAGAGGATCGTGGCGGAGATCGTGGGGTGGTAACTTCCCGTCCGTTACGGAATCGTGCGCTGAAAATCACGCGCCCACGATCTCCTCCGGCCACTCTTAAATAGTAGGGAGGGGGCAACTGTTTCCCCCTCCGCATTCACTCCTTCTCGCATCCCTCTTCTTCCTCCTTCTCTCCTGCGCGCAGAGCACCGCACCGACGCACGTCTCCGCGCACAACACCGCCGCTGTATGCACCAGCGCACCGACGCCGCCGACGCACAGCGCCACCGCCGCTCGCCGATGACACTCGCCTGTAAGATCTCCTTTTCTTTCTTCTTCTCTCTTGCGCATTAGCGCTTTGCCTCTATATGTACCCTCCGCTCTTGTTTTCTTCCTCCTATTCTTCCTTTGTTCTTCATCGCGGCGACGCATCGGGCGCCGCCGGTGACCTTGTGGTCGTAGATGCGGTTCACCGCTGGTGGGCTAGCCTCCGTAGCACGTTTTCTCTTCTTTCTCCTTGCATCTTAGCGCTTTTCGCATCTAAATTAGACGCATGCATACTCTTCCCTTCCTGTTTCTTGTTTTGCTTTCTCTTTCTTCCCCCATAATGATTTAAACCTTAGTGCCCGTGCACCTCCTCTTGCAGATCTCGGCAACCCTTCACCGATATGTCGGACAACTCCAACCTCGAGGTGGTAGAGGTGGTAGAAGAAGGAGTTGCAGAGGAAGCCACCCGAGCCACCTGGGAAGGCTCCTACGTCTCCATAGCCGACATAGAATGGTTGATCCGGACTCGGCGGATCCCGGCCGAGGTTGAGTGTCGGCTTCCGGGTCCAGAGACATCGCCGGATCTCAGGGAGGGAGAGTATGTCGTCTTCATCGCGCATTTTGAGCACGGATTCGGCCTACCCGCCAGCACTTTCTTTCGCAACTTCCTCAATAAATTCGGCCTTCAACCTCATCAACTTCCGGCGAATGCCTTCACCACACTTTCTGCCTTCGTCTCCTTCATCGAGGGTTATCTCGGCCTCTGGCCTACCATCGAGGCGTGGTCCAAATACTTCCACTTCCGGAAACAAGTCGTTCCGAATCCTGCCAACCCGGATGCGGTCCGAGAGATGACCCAGTGCAGGGCCGCCACCATCGTACCTCGGCGCGGCTCCATTTTTCCCTGGATCCAAGGACTAGAGTCCTGCCGGAAATGGCAGCGCTCCTTCTTCTACGTGAAGAACACAACCGAGGTTGACATGATCAACCTGCCGAGGTTCGCCATCGGCCCCCCAACCGCGCAGCTCAACTGGGGGTACAACCCGACGGATAAAGTATTGGAGGTTAACCACATCCACCAAGTTGTCGAACAGCTCAAAGGCGAAGGAATAACAACCGATGACCTACTCGCGACCTTTATCAGCCGCCGAGTCTTGCCTCTCCAGCGCCGAGTCCACAAAATTTGCCACATGAGTGGCCCACTGGATCCGACCCGAGTGAGCACCGTCGAGCTGGACAACGACCAGATCCGGCGGCGCATCAAAGCCATAGCCCGGACAAAGATGCCGGAGGTATGGGAATGGGGCAAAGAACCCCATAGCCGGAGCAACCTTCCACCGAACGTAAGCACCTCCGCCGAAGTAACATTTTCACCGACATAAACTCTTATGTCGGTACAACTCTGTACTTGGTATTAATCATTTCTCATTTCCATTACGCAGAGATTCGGTCGGCAGTTGACGGAGGACGGAGAGAACCCCTCTGCCAACTGGGGTAAAGACCGGGTCGAAGCCGACTCGGAAGACCCGGACGACGAGGATAACATGCCGATTCCCGACGTCGGCTCAATTCCTGCCACGGGTAAGACTCGTGCTTCCTCCCTCCGAGACTGGTCTGAGGATGAAGATGACGATTGTCGGGTTTTAGAGGTGTATGATCCTCTCCCCGTTGCATACTCATATCCGATGTCCCCGAACCCAGCTGACTCGGACGAAGTGATCGAGGTGGCACCCCTCGCCACAGGACCCAAGGGTGTAGCTTGGAAACGCCCAGCGGGAGCGGCCGCATCCGCAGATGCCGGAACCTCCGGCACCTCTGGCCCCGCGCAAAAGAAGCCGCGCGTGAAGACCGTAGTGAAGCGCCAACGCCCTGTCTCCAAGGGGTAAGATCCCTTCTTGCCGACATATACCTTATGCTCTTATCTATACTTACTTTTCTCCTGTTGACAACATATTTTGCTGCTTTGGCTTTCCAGCATGGCTCCTCTGAAGGTTCCCACTACCGGGTCCACCTACCGGGCCCCTACAAGGACACCGACACCGCCTCGGCCCGACGACACCCGGGTGCCGAGTCCACCAATGATGAGTCCGGTTGCGGATATCTTGGCTCCGGGATCCGGAGCCGGGAATGTGGACTCGGTCGAGACCGCAACCTCGGTGCCCGACCAAGTAGTGAATCTTGGAGCCAGCTCTTCGGCTCCCGAGGTAGAGCCGACCGAGGTCCAGAAGGACTCGGCACAGCCACCGAGACAGCAGCAGCAGCAAGAGCAGCAGGCTCAGCCGCAACCACCACAACAGCAGCAACAGCAAGTTCAGCCACCACCATCGCAGCAGCAGCAGAAGCAGAAGCAAAATCAATCTCCACCAGCGCAGCAGCAGCCAAAGCACAAGCCGTAGCCATCGCCATCGAAATCGAAATCGACATCAACAGCAAAGCCAGCACCGCCACCGGCACAGCCGCAGCCACAGCAACAGACATCCAAAGCCCCAGTTCCTGCAACTGGGGTAACAACTGGAAAGACACCGGTGACAACGGTAACGGCTAACCCGGAACGGCAGTTAATTGTGCCACCAAGCAAAGGCGCAGCGACATCCGGTAGTATCCAGACCGCCAACTGGGGGTTTGCCCCCTTGCGAACACTTAGCGGAATACAAACATTAGTCGATACAGATTGTAATTATTTACCAAAACCACACATGGGGGCAACTGTTGTGGTATTGTCGAATCTAGCCGCGATAGGGATGCCATCGAGCTAGGTAGAGAAGTGGGTATAGGAGATGCGGGAGATTCCGGCGACGGGATGAGCACAAGTTTACCCAGCTTTGGATCTCGCAACGGTGGCGAAACCCTACGTGCTGCTATAATTCACTATAAGGCAATATGCGCCAATTACAATGAAATTTATGTATCTTTCCCTAAGGCGTCCCGTAGGCCGGCTTATAAAGGCGTCCAGACCTAGGGCTTACAGGAGAAAACCTAACCGACTAAGTCACAGAGTTCTACTCTAACCCGGCTTGGGCCTTGCTTTGAGTGCTAAGTCATACTCAATGCAGGCCGGCTTCTGGAACCTTCCCTTAGCCAGATGGGCCTCCTGCGCTTCATCGTACTGGGCCGCCCGGTAAGATGGATTTCGGCTTACCACCACTATGTGCCACCCTGGTATGCTGGCTTTAGTCTCCTTCATGAGGGTACCTGTTCGGCATAACCCCGACAGTAGCCCCCGGAAAGCTTCAAGTACTTCAGCGGTTGGCTTCAATCTTCTGACAATGTGTTGTCCGGGAAATTCATCATCTGTTGTCAGGCTTGGAGCATTCCCAAAAACTTGCAGTCATGCCGAACAACTTTATCGATTTCTGTGTGCCGGCTTTTTATGCCGAAAAGCACTTGAGTGCATATTGACATGTGTCCAGCGATTTGACGGGTTCGTCAGACTCGACAGAGTAAGTGGAGCAGCGTCTTTGAATGTGGGGCTAGTTTCCGTTTTTCCCGCACTGGAACCGAGGCATCGGAGGGAAGGATGTAGCGCCCCGACCCCAGAACTATGCAATGAAGCTTTGTGCAACCGGTCATGCTACACAATCGAAGGTTACTGGGTTTACCAATCCCAGGCCAAAACCTTTGGCAGGCGTGCTCAGAATGGATCATCGGCACGCAACACTTCGATCATGCGATAAGCTCAGACATAGCTATCATGCATAATAAAGAGATCAAGACTGCGGAACAACTGGCACATCACAGACTCTACGACACAAAGATTCATATAGCAACTCATATATGAGAAAATATACAAACACTACACACAAAAGGGGTCACAGACCCATCAGTACATCATGCGGAAGCGAAGTACTGTTCTCTAGTACAACAAGATCCAAATATAGGGCCTAAGAGGCCTACACATAAACAACCCCAGCCAGCTTGTTCCACGGTCCCAAGCTGCCATCTGGGAACCCTGAACTACTCGTCGATGTCCAGGAAGAAACCACCTGTGTGCTCGGTGTCGTCCTCCTCTGAAACAAATTATAAAGCAGCAAAGAGAGACTGAGTATGACGTATTCGCAAGTTTAGTAGGGCGATATAGGCCCAATGATGACGGAGGCTCTAAAGCTGTATAGTAGCTATTTTGCATAAAGCTAGATTTTCTTTTCAAAAGATATAAAATACCCATGGCATCGACTACTCAGAATATTTTCTGAAAAAGGGATAAGAGAGTAACTTTTTCCTTTGGTTCTCATCGAACCAGTAGTACCAAGAATCCAACTCTCATCTCCACCAAGGCACTCCCTCGAATCACCCTCGAGGAAATGAACCTTTTAACACTCGTTGATTATGCAACCTTTAGCTGCCAAATTAATTAAAAAGTTCAGGTTCTCTATGATCTTATCGTCTATTCCCATGTCGTCCATAACCGCGGACACGGCTTTTCGAAAAGATTTACCCTGCAGGGGTGTACTTATTTACCCATCGGTACCGTCCGGCTCACCTGATTGGTCCTCTTCCGGGGAAGACCGGCGAGTGGGCGCGGTTAAACCTTTACCTCGTGTGAGACTATCCAAAAGTCATCTGTGGCGACCGGGCAAGTTTACCCAGCCTATTTCAGCCCCTGCCACCATCGCCACCTTCTAAACACCACCATCCTCATCATTCCTTTTTCCACTCACACACCCACACGCAAATGGAAATAGCAAACGAGAGGACCCTTGGATACGTCCGCACAAGTTATTTAGTTAAAGGGGATTCCATATGTCCCCACCGTTGGAAGCACGATCGTCTTGGTTCAAGAGGTAAAGAACTCGCACCTAGGGGCAAGAATGAGACAAAACACCATCCCCGATGGCAACTCATCCAAGACTTCTTAGTATTTTAATTAAGCATCACAAGTAACTACCATGTCCGAAATCATTCCATCAACATCATAATTATGGAATTTAATCAATGGACATAAATAGCATTCGACTAAGCAGGGCTAAGCGTAGCTAAGCATATAGAAACAACAAATGTGTCTTTGTCTCAGGCCAACACATCAGACCTATGGTTCATAGGTAGGGATGCATGTATTGGTTCGGGGAAAAACATGCATTCATAGGATACTCTAGTATTGACCAATAATTGACATAGAATCGAATGCAATATTATGGTTGGTAAAATAAGTTTATAAAACCGTAGGATGCTAGATGCCAAGAAGGTTAGGTTATCTCTTGCCTTGCTGCCGGGGCGTGTAGTACGGCTCGTCGGGGTAGGTAGGGTTAACCTCGACTCCGGAATCTATCGATACCCAAACAAATAACAGAAGAACAAAATAAATAACACGAAGACAAGGTGCAATGCGCAAACATGATGACATGTCAAGTTAATGCATTGATTTCATCATATAATTTAAATAACAAAATTAAATGGAGTTCCAAGTAATTAGTGCAATTATTTGGAAACAACCCCATATTTATCTTAGTGACCACATTATTTATAAATTATTACATTACAAAAGATGTGTCTTAAATATGCATGAACATGACATGATTAAGTAGGTTTTGTTCTTCCGATCATTTTGGTACCTCACTTGTGAATTTCCAATTATCGATGAATACATAGTGAATTGAATAATTATTTGAATTCAATTCTTTTAATCAATTTATGAATAACATCAAATAAATCTTTGTGATCATGATTTGATATTACCATGATTTGATAGCATTTGAAACAATGATCATTTTGATATTTTATTCATAATTTTTGGTTAAATATTTATCGAATTATGATTTTCCTAAATTAGGTATTATTTATACCATTTTGGGAATTCTTAACAAACAGCAAAAATATGAACTCAAAAGACTATTACAATGATTCTATCTTGTAGAGTTTGTTTTTCTGATCATTTTGGTATTTGATTTGTCAAATTTGGAGCATTATTTAAAAAGATATCAATTATTTAAATTGGTTTTAGTTCCAAAAAGAAAAAACTCAAAACCCTGGCAGGCTGGCCTCATGCCGGCCAAGCCGGGCCACAGGCCGGGTGGTGACCCGAGGCCATCGGCCTTTGGCCGGCCCAGGCTGGGGTTTGAGGCCGGGCACCAGCCCAAGGCTGCCGGCCTTTGGCCGGACCAAGCCGAGCCTAGGCCGGGCACCTGCCCGAGCCGTCTGGCCTCAGGTCGGACAGGCCGGGGTCCAGGCCGGGTGTGCTGTGCCGACGGCATGCGGTGGTGATCGACGACGACCGGCGGCGGAAGAAGGAGAGGGGAAGCAGGAAGACGCGCACCCGAACGGGGAACTCACCCTGGCAAGTTGGCGCGGTCGGGGTGGCCGGAGAGGGGAGGACGGCGACGAATCGGCTCGGCGGAGCGCGGCCGATGCGGGAGGAGTCGAAGATGATTTCGTCGGAACCGGGCTACCTCGGCTCGATTTTGCCGATGAGGAGGGGGAGGAGGACGCGGCGGACCTCGCCGTGGTCTTCGATGTACGCGGGGATGACCGGGACGACGACGGCAAGCTCGGCAACCGCGGCAGAAACGGAGGAGCTCGGGAGGAGAGAGGGAGCGAGACGAGAGGGAGCCGGTGGTTGGAATGGGGTGCGGGGCAAGTGGGGATGTGGGGTGGTTGATCACCATGGCCACGGAGGCACACGCGCAAGGGGGGGCACGCCGGCATGGGCGCCTCGGCATGGCGCCAGTGCCGGGAGGCACTCTGGAGAAGAAAGGGGATTTCCAGAAACACCCTGGCACATTTAAATAAAACTGCAAAAAAGGTCCAGCACCCATTTTAGGGATTTAATTGAAGCACTAAACAAATTTTATAAATTCTGCACAAATTCATGTAGCCTCCCCTTGACCTTTAGAATCTCCACAAAATTTGGTGTTGCAAAATAAAATGTTTTGCACCACATTTGTTTATAGGGTTTAATTAAGGTCAATTTTGATAATTTCCAATTTGTATTTATTTGGAGCACTTAAACAATTCCAAAAATAGTGAAAATATTCATGGAGGCTCTCAGAATAATATTGAAGCTCCCCATGATTTTAGTTTCAATTTTTGGAAAGTTTAACTTGGTTTCAAAAATAGAATTTGAATTAACCCAATTTTGGATTCTCAATTTCATTTCTTATTTGGCAATATTTAAATTTTGAGAATTGGTTAAAAGATGTAAACTTGGAACTTCCTAAACAATTTGGATGTCCAAGAATGATTTGTTTGCCAAGTTTAGCAATTGCATTGGTTTGGATGTTTGGGAAGTTTGCTCCCCCATTTTAATTGCTTGCATATGTTGATTGTTAGAAGTAGCAAATTTCATATGCAGGTCATGATGCAAACAAGAATGCAAAAAGTGGAAAAAATCTTCCTATTTTTCAGTACAAAGATGGGGTTGTTACAAAGGAGCTCCTTACAACGGTCAGATTCCATGACGCGTGGCGGAAATCTTGGTCCGGAGCCGTTGCACAAATCTCGGCGCGTCCGTTATAAAAGCTGACTGCCTCGTCTTCATCGCGGCCACTGCCCCATTTGTGACCCTAGCTCCTCCTCTCCAGATCTCATCTCTTCCAAGCACAAGTTCATACCGAGCTTCATGGCATCCAGCACGCTGGGCTCTCCCATCATCGACGCCACGCCCCTCGACTCGGCGCCGCCGATGGGTGGTTCGGTTTCTTCCGCCGCCGCCACCGGATCTGTGCCATCCACCGCTCCTACTGCTTCTCCTTCCTCCACTCTGGTGGATTCCTCTGCCACTACCGTCCGCGACGAAATCGCCTTGGTCCGAGCCGCGGCCGAAGCCGCTGCCGCAGAAGCATCGGCTTCTGCAACCGCTGCTGACGTGGCCGAGGAAGCTCGGGCCACGAAAGAGGAAGAAGAAGAGGAAGCCGGCGACAATCAAGGTGCTGCCAACAACCCTACCCACAACTGGGCTTGCTCAGGGGTGGATGATGGCGAGCTGATGAGAATAGCGGTAGATGGGGCCATTCCTCCATCTTCGGAGTCGGCGCCGTCTTGGCGATCTGCCTTTGGAGACCCGTCCCCGACTCCCATCAAGGACGAATGGGTACTCCTCTCTTCTCACATTGCCAGGGGGTTATATTTGCCGCCCTCGGCTTTCTTGATCGAGATATTGGACCATTATGGTCTTCAGCTTAATAACATCACCCCCAGTAGCCTCCTCTACATATCCGGCTTCATAGCACTGTTCGAAGGCTACTTAGGATTAGCACCTAGGTTAGACTTCTTCCAATACTGCTTTGGAGTCAAGAGGCAGATAGTTCGGAAGGAACTGATGGTTGCCGGCTCCATCAGCTTCAACTGCCGCCGGGATATAGATTGGTACCCTCAGGTACCAATTGTGGATTCGGCAAAGGGGTGGGCGTCCACCTTCTTCTACTGCAAGGATGTGGCACCTCCAAACCGGCTGCAGGGGCTCGCCCCTTTTAAAGATAGGGCCAGCACTCCCCTGCCCTCGTGGGAGAAGAAGCTAGCAGCAAGAATGCCGGCGGAGCTTGCTGCCATCGATCAAGGCTAGGATCACAGAGCTGACCTCCGGCACTCCTCCCCTAACTAGGGAGGACACAATAATCTGCTGGATGAAGAGACGGATCTAACCCCTCCAACATCGTGCTCGGCTTTTGTGCGAGTACACGGGCGACTCTGATCCCATGCGGATCAGTGAGAAGGTCTTGGAGCAAGACCTCTTTGAGGCTCGCTTCAACAAGCTCATCAAAGCCCGGCCTAACGGAGGCCGGCAATACGAAGAATCGCTGCCGATGTATACGGCAACCAACCCTCCCCCAAAGGTACTTTGTCGAACCAAAGTTCAATTCTTTACGGAATTCGGGTTTTCCTTTAATGGACTAACATGTAATATGCCAGATTCCCGGAATCTCCACCGCTTGTCCCGCTGGCACGTCTTCGTCCAGCAAGGCGACCAAGCGGCCCATCTCCTTTTCTTCGGCTACTGCAGAGAGCCGGAAGAGCCAAAGCCAGTCTACTATGATTGGCGTTAAGTCATCCGAGGATGTCGACGCTCCCGCTGGGCTCAACATCCTCAGCAAGTAGTAAGTCGGCTAAAACATCTCTTCTTGTTCTGCAATATTGCCGGATCCTCTATCCTTACTCCTTTGTCTTTGCAGGATAAAGAAGGGCGCACCTTTGAAATTAAAGGTGTGTGCCACACGGAAGAAGACTTCTCCCGCTATTTGATGTCTACTACACGCTTCTATTCTTGTAGACTTGTTGGGCCTGCAAGCGCATAGGTTTATAGGACAGCGGCAAATTTCCCTTAAGTGAGTAACCCAAGGTTTATCAAATCCACGGGAGGTAGAGGTCAAAGATATCCCTCTCAAGAAACCCTGCAATTAAGATACAAGAAGTCTCTTGTGTCCCCAACACACCTAATACAATTGTCAGTTGTATAGGTGCACTAGTTCGGCGAAGAGATCGTAAAATGCAAGTGATATGGATGGTAAAAGGTGATTTTGTAATTCTGTAATAAAAATGGCAGCAAACAAACAAGTGACAAAAGTGACTAAAAACGGTGTATCAATGCTTGGAAACAAGGCCTAGGCTTCATACTTTCACTAGTGACTACTCTCAACATCATTAACATAATTAAACGCATAATAGTTCCACAAAAACACATGCATGGTAGACGTTACTCGGAGATCATTCTTTCGTGGATCAAATATGATGAGAATTGCGTAGGGCTACGAAAAGCACACCTTAAAGTTCGTATTCCACATCTATGGACACTTCATGCTGTCACTATCCGCATCCAAAGATAGTACTAACAAACACCACAACATATTTCTTGAATAGTCTCTTTCTTCAATAACACAAGCATCAAGAAACCTCATGATCTATTCAATCCAAGAATAATAAAGAACAAACTCATGATGAAGATCCTTCCAATCTATTATCCATAGAGTCACACATGGCACCCATACTGTCACCGAGATACCGTGATCACAACGGTGACTCCGGAAATTGTACTAAATAACATCACTTGAGCAAAATCATATCCATTAAACATAGGGAAACATCATGTATTCAACTATACTAACAAAGATCATGATCACAACGAAGATCACATCATGGGAGAGAGAGATAACCACATAGCTACTTGTATAAGCCTCAGCCCCGGTGAGGGACTACTCCCTCCTCATCACGGGAAGCAGCGGTGTCGATGGAGATGGCTCCGGCGGTCGATCCCCCCTCCGGCAGGGTGCCGGAACAGGATCAATCTGACCCCCAAAACTTGTCGGCGATGGCGGCGGAGCTCTATTGCGTATTTGGGAAAATCCTTCGGGGTTAGGGTTTTTTCGTCGGGGATGATTTTATAGGCGTCGGAGGCGGCCGAGGGGGTGCCCACGGGGCAGGGGCGGGTCCCACCTGCGGGCTGCCCTAGGGCCGCGGCAGGGGGCTGCCCCTGGCCTGTGGGTGGCCCCCTAGGTCGCCCTTTTGGCTCCGGTCTTCATTTGTCCAATAAAAAATCCCCGTAAATTTTCGTCCAATTCCGAGAATATTTCAAGAAGTAACTTTCTGCAATAATTTCAGCACAAAAATAGGGAACTGGCACTGGGCATCTTGTCAATAGGTTAGTCCAATAAAATGCCTTAAAATGATATAACAAGATGGCAAAAACATGTGACAATGACATAAAACAAGCATGGATCACTCAAAAATTATAGATACGTTTGAGACGTATCACTATTCCTCCCCAATTCCCTCGGCTTCGAAGCCGACTCCAGTGGAGGAGAGCTCCACCCGTACCATGGCGGCAGGTCCGACTCTCGGGAGAGCCGGAATTACACCACCCACTCAATGGACGGAGATGACGGGGAAGGTGGCAGAACCTTCTTCTCCCCCAAGGGCTGAAGCTCCGGCTAATGACACCCCGACCTTTCCTCCGATTAAAGCGGAGGCCTTTGATGACGAGGGGCGCATCAAGCCGGAGTTCGTGAGCCGGTTCATGCGTGCTCCTCGGCTTCCCCGGAAAAAAGGAACAACCGTCCGGGATGACGAGCCGGACCAGACCAAGGCTTATGACACCTTTGATGTCATTGAAATCCTCGAAGATCAGCAGAATTACTTTGCTGAAAGCTTTGAGGCCGACATGACTCTTCTCCGCGAGCATGACCAGGTAAATAACTTCCCCAGTAGCCCCGAGCACTATGCCGGGTTTAAGTTTTACAAACTAGCCGAAATAGTGGTCCGAGTTAATCCGTATGCATATGCTTAGCCTCCTAGCAATGAAATGTCATCCGTAGCCAGTCTTGCTCGTCAATATAGCTAAAGGCTTTTAGCACCTCCTTACGCAGATCCACCGCAAAATTGGTGCTGAAACCATCAACTTTTTGGGTGTGCGAAATCAGGAGATGCGCCGGCTAAAAATGGAGCTGGCAAACAAGGACGCCATCATCGCCGGCTTTGAGGCGGATCGCGTCTAGTACCAAGGTATGAATGCCGAAACCTTAATTTTGTATAACAGGCTTATTTTTATACTGCTGACATTTTGTCTTGCAGATGCCATCATGAAAGCCAAGGAGTTTGCCGAGAGCGCAGGCAGCCTCGACCGGCTCCGTGATGAAAACATTGAGCCGAAAATGCTTAATCAATGAATGGCGGCGGAGCTAGAAACGGCCAAGAAGAACTTTGCCAAAGCCGAACAAACCCTGGAGACAGAGAAGCAGAAAAGACAAGGATGCTCTTCGTGAAGTCTAGGATCGGCTTGATAAACGCCTCGATGAGTCCGTGGCTATTAACGGCCAGCTTCTGAGTAAGTTTCGTTTAATAACCCATACTCATTACTTTTTGTCTTAGCCATATATAACTGAACTTCGCTTTTCCAGCTCCGACGGGTTATGGCTATGAACTGTCAGCGGAGAACCGGCTTGACCGAATTTTGGAGGTAGGGGAACTCCTCCCGAAGATTCTTTCTTCGGGAAAGAAGCTTGTCGAGAAATTCCGGCAACCCCAAGCCACTGACGGATCTTGCGATCTTGCCAGCTGAACTGGATGAAGCAACGTCGTCATTTGATGAACGGCTTCGCTCTAGTGCACGAGGAGGCGCAAAAACAACCCTTGGCTTGATGATGGCACACTATCCGGAAGCGGAGGCTTGGCGCATCGCGTGCGGCTTTCCTCTTGAAAAAGAGGATGACACTCTGCTTGACGACAAAGACCGGAAGAAAATCCTACACTCCGTCTCCGGCTATGCCAGCAAGATGGCCAAGATGGTTGCTCTCATCACAATCTTCAAGGAGGTGCCATGCCCGCCGACTCCCGTCCAATCTGATGACGAAGGCGAAGAGGCGAACAAATCTGCATGAGCCGAACTTGCTCCTTAGGCCGGCCATCCCTGAAAATGTAATCATTTGATGTAAAGTCGTCCAAACATTATTGATGACTCCCAAGTGCAGGAGATCAATTGTAGTACCTTTCAATTAGAAAAGGTTGTCGAACCCACGAGGAGCTGAAGGTATTGGTTAGAAAGAATGATAAATAAAGCAATGAAAGATGCAAATGTTTTTGGGATTTTCAGTTGTATGATTGCAAAGATAATAAAAATGTCGAAAGTAAATAGTAACAGTTGAAAGCCCAATCCTCTATGTGGCAAGAGGACAAGCTCAAATGGTGTGTAACTTATACGTGGAAAGCGTTCCCGAGGGCGGCATGGATATCACTAGGCATAGAGATTTATTAAACAGCACGTTGCATATCTTGTCAAGTTTTAATCTTCTTGGGGCGGAGCCATAACTAGGAATAGCTAAATAAATAATCTACAACCCCTTATGATGGATCATGTAGCCAATTAAATGACTGCACAAGAATTATTAAGACACAAAGTCCCACCATAGCATTACACTCTAAGGTCCCCGACACTACTACCCACATAATATAACTGCATGTCTCCGTCTTAGGCTTACTTGTCCTCCCAAGTCTTCCTCAATTCATGACACTACGTTGTTCTCCTATGAGCCCTTACAGGTGAAGTGTTGTGCAGTCGACGTTCGCACAACACCATCATAGAATCACATAGAAGATAAACTCTTGACAAAATACCAACACATGTTATATATAAATCATTGCCAATTCATCCTATGCCCTCAGGAACATATGGGAACTACTCACAACGTGCAAACATGATCATAATCAGTGGCATAAAGGGTACAACACAATCTGAAATAAATACTTCACCACCAAATAATGACAAGTACCCAATCACAAACATGAATAGGAACACAAGACAATGATCTAGGGTATAGCAACTCTCAAACTATGAGGGGAACGGAGTGGATCACGGAGATGACGATGGAGATGGTGATGGACTTGGTGATGGACTTGATGTATAGGCCTCCTCCCACGCCAAGGAGGAGAGGTGATGACGATGGCGATGATTTCCCCCTCTTCGGAGCTCCGGAGCAGCAGGATCTGACCCCCTTCGGAGAGAATCAGGAGCTCCGCCGCCGCCACGGCCTCAGATAATTCGGGAAAAATTAGGGCGTCCTTTTTCGGGGAGAACGAAGGCGTACATAAAAAGCCACAGGCGAGGAAGTGCCCGAGGCCCTATTTGGTGGGTCCCACGCGGCCCCTGTACCTGGCCGCGTGGGCCCACCCTATTTGGGCCTCGTGGCCTTCCTCTCTTCGGTCTTCTTTCCATTGCCCTTCTTACGAAGAAAAACTGTCGTGGTATTTTTCCTTTAATTATTTGGCTCCGCGAAACTCCTGAAACAATAAAGACAAGAAAAGGGGGGTATTCTGCCTCCTAGATATTAAATACCAAAAATAGGGACTTTGTATGAAAGTCCCATAAATCATCTAAAACATGCAAAACGTTGATATAACAGTGCATATAACATTCCCATATGATAATATAAGGTAAAAAAAATGATGATATAAAATGCACGTATCAATTATGCATGTCTGTATAAACAACTTAGTCTTTTGCTGTATTAAGTCAGCTTTTTTATTTGCAAAATTCGATTTTTATGCCTCAGTTTATTCTGGCCTTGACACCTTAGCCTTTAAGCGCCGGCAAACCAATTGCGAAACAAACTTGCTGAGCAACAGGGTACGTAGCGACCAATCTATTTAGACCCAGAACAAGTGCCGCCTTTCGGTGCCGAAACGCTTTGAAGCAACCCGGCGCAAAAAGCTATCAGACAAACATTATTTTGGCAAAACGTTGTTTTTTCATCACCTTAAGGCGGATTCAATATGAAAGACAGTTTACCAACAAGCAACACAGGCAATTTCGGGTAAACAGATGATAACAATAAGATCATTGGGAAATAAAGGATGGTATAGATTCTCGAATTTCATATGAGAGGAACCAATTTTTATTTCATGATCACATTGGCATGGTTACAATACAATTTGCTAAGTGTAAAAGGGACGTAGCTGAGCATATTCCACGGACGTTTCGTCTCATCTAATTCGTCATCCACATGCCTTTTCCTCTTGCGACCTTTCTTCCTGGGATCTTTCTTTGAATCCCTTAAGTCGAGGAGATAGTATGACCCATTTTTCAGAGCTTTGCTGATAACGAAAGGTCCTTCCCATGGAGGGGATAACTTGTGATGCCGGCTTTGCACAAGCCGAAGCACTAAGTCGCCTTCTCGAAAAGATCGATTCCGCACTCTACGGCTCTGATAGCGACGTAGATCTTGCTGATAGATGGCAGATTGTTGGAGAGGTAGCTCTCTTTCTTCTTCGAGGATGTCCAAGCCGTCTTGATGTGCTTCTTCTACGTCTTCTTCGACGTAGGCTGCGACTCAAGGCGAATCGTGGATCATGTCGGTTGGCAGTACCGCTTCTACACCGTAAACAAGGAAGAAAGGGGTGAAGCCAGTCGATCTATTTGTGGTAGTACGAATACTCCATAAGACTGACAGCAATTCATCAACCCAAGCACCGTCTGCTCGATGCAGTGGGGTTTCAAGCCTCGGCTTAATACCCTGCAAAATAATGTCGTTAGTGCGCTCTACCCGTCCATTGGATTGCGGATGTGCCACCGATGCCATGTCGAGCCGGATTTTTGATCGGCTGCAAAACTTCGATAGCTCACCGACGGCAAAATTTGTGCCTTTGTCAGTGATAATGCTATGCGGTATGCCGAACTGAGTTCTTATCTCGACGATGAACTTCGTAGCTGTAGCTCCGTCAAGTTTCTTGATGGGCTTTGCCTCCACCCACTTTGTGAATTTGTCGACCGCCACCAGCAGGTGAGTTAAGCCTTCTCTTGCCGTCTTGAAAGGTCCCACCATGTAGGCCCACTCGAAACAGCCCACTCGGCAAGCGAAAAAGCTGAAAGAAGAAAAAGTGGCCTAGCCCACCTAGGTCCAGGCCCAGCAGCGCGCATTACCATTAATTACGTGTGAAGGGCATAACAAGCATCAAGGACTTGGTGGCCGAATGGTTTGTAGTTTTTTTTTTGAAACTGATGATTTGTAGTTGGTAGGCGACAGTCGGAGGTCTGGGGTTCGATCACCAGGTTCTCTCTGTTTACTGCATAATTGGTGGAGCGGGAGGTAGCATGGCAGGTCCCGCCCGTCAGGTGTGGGTCTTGATGGGCCCCGCACGTCAAGCGTGTCCTGCCTGGTGACACGGTGTGAGGCGGGTCCCATGTGTCATGCGGGGTGGGGCCAGGACCCACATGTCTGCCTGAGGGATGGGGTGGGTCCCACATGTCAGGCGGGATGGCGGGACCCACATGTCATGGAGGTTGTTGGTCCACATGTCATATCCGCGGGTACCATATGTCATACCCGTGGGTCCCACTTGTCAGATTAGTCAAAAGTCAATGGGTGTGCTTCTCATGAGTCAATGGGTCCCACATGTCAGTGAGTTCAAAACCATGACTGATTAGTGACACGTAAGCGAAAATGACACCTAAGCACTGACACTTAGGCAAGACTATTGAGTTGGCTGTCAACTAATTCGAATGACCATTTAAATTGGTCATAATTGGCTGAAAAAAATGCCGTAGGCTAGTGCTGTCTGGATTATGACCAAATCATGCAATTAGCCTATGACCTTTCTGAGAAATTTGGTCGTTATATTTTTGGGTTTGTACCCTCTAAAATAGCTTACGACCAAGCGGTTCAAATTGGTCATAAATTTATGACCAATTTTTCCATGGTCATAAACGAGCATATTTGGTGTAGTGAAATCACTTTTAGTCAAGTTGACACAATCGAGGACAACCCACATTTTTAGTCAAGTTGACACAATCGCCCACAAAAGGAAGGGAGGACAGATATACCAGCTTGATTTGTTCCATCCGCTTGGAAAGGGCGACTATTTGACCAACTATGTGACACCCGTACGTAGTACAAATCGGACCCACTTCTAACGAAATCGGTAGGAGCTTCTACAAAATGTTAGAAATACCTATGAATGTTTTTATATTCAAACCCAGGGTGCTATGTACTTATAAAGTGGTCTATTATTTTCTATTCCTTTGGAGGTTCCGCTTTCGGTGAGCCATTTTGGTAGATGCTTCACAAAAAAGCCTATTTTTTGACACTAAAAAAATGGAAAACAGGTTATTCAACATTGTTCTACATCCAAGATACACGACTGTCCGAAATATGGCCTCATTCTGACAAAGTATGCTATATTAAAGGCCATACCCTAGCTCATTGGAGTCGAAAGCCATATTGCACATTTCTGAAAGTGTTTTCAAGAAAAACTTCCAAATGTACCCATATTGCACACAAGGGTTCATCTTGTATTGGAGAAAAGTGTTGCCGAAGAAAGTGTTCATTTGCTTTACATAGAAAAATCATTTTTCATTTTTCGAGTTCAAAAAATGGGTTGTTTTGTGAAGCACCTACCAAATCTATGTTGCAATTTTGAACCTGTGTGTGGCCTAATGGTTTCGGGCGCCAGGGAGAAGTAGGAGGGTGAGGGTTCGAGTCCCTTCCCCGCGTATTTGTTTCATTTATACTTCCTCTTTGACATGTTGGTTCCATATGTCCGTCGGGCGGGACCCACATGTCAGGCTGGTTGGACGGGGCGGGATCCACGTGTCATGGCATGACTGTGCGGGACCCACATGCCAGGCTGGACTGTTTGTGACCCACATGTCAGGCTAGCGGTACGGGGCGGGACGTGGCGGGACCCACATGTTAGGCTGGCGGGACGTGGCGGGACCCACATGTCATGGCTAGACTATGCGGGACCCACATGTCATGGCAATTTGCTATCTGGTCCCACATGTCATACCCGTGGGTCCCACCGTTCATCATAGTCAACAAGTCAACATGTACTCCTCCTACCAATGGGTCCCACAACTCAGTGAGTTCAAAAGCATGACTGAGTAACATTAGTACTAACATGTAAGAGAAAATGACACCTAAGCACCGACACGTAGAAAAGGTTGCTGAGTTGTCTATCAAATAATACTCCCTCTGATCCCAAATAAGTTTCATGAGTTGGGATAAAAATTGGTCCTACTTAGTTCATTTGTCACGTCACTTAAAGTGGATCGGAGGGAGTATGAATGACCATTTAAATTGGTCGTAATCGACTAGAAAAAAGGTCATAGTCTAATGTTGTCTACATTATGACCAATTATTGCAACGAGACTATGACCTTTCGGACAAATTTGGTGATTAGTATTTCGGGTTTGGTCCCTCCAAAACAGCTTATGACCAAGTGGTTCGAAATAGTCACAGAGCTATGACCAATTTTTTCGGAGTCACTGACAAAAGGTCACTAGTTTTCTTGTAGTGACAAAGGTTTTCAGTGATAAATAATCAACGATGCATTAAGTCCTTGTGCAGATAATCAAACTTGAGAGGAAGAACTAGATATTGGTGGGCGCTAATCATCCAACAAATCCAATCCTCTCATTTTTCTTTATGTTTGGTAATGCTCAACCTCTCTATGTATGCTCATCTTATATCAATGTAAATGAGAAAGAGTTTTCCTCATTTCCATTGAAAAAATGGAGGCGGATTGCAATGTATGTTTGGACTACTAAGAAAAGTACACTTTAAAGTGGTAGGAACTATGGAGACCTAAATGGTTTTCAAAGGATGAGGTGATTATGCACGTCGGGAACAAAATAAGAGTTGTTGTCATCGCCATCTGCCTCCAACATCTACATCTACGTTCAGGAATTATATTAGAGCTTAGTAGTTGCTACTACATTCCGGCCTTAAGCCAAAACATTATTTCAAGATCATGTTTGTTGTGAGATGATAATTTACTTAAGTCCGGGGACAATGTATGTTCAATATATATGAATGCTATCTTCTATGGACATGCTCCCATGTGAACAAGTTATTTATTATGAATCTTGAGAGTGATACACACATCCATAACACTGACGATACACATAGTAAGATGAATGATTTGAGTTCTACTTTTTTGCCCAGTCGTTAGGTCAAGAAGTAATTTGACACTTTTGTGATCCTTCTCTAATGGGAAAGATGGCTAAAACGACATTTATTGGTCATGTAGAATGATCAACCGACTTATTGATTAAATTTATGTGCACCAATGAGCTTGGCCGCGCACAGTGCATTCCTCCACTTCATTACCTTCAGGAATGAATTGAGTAGACATGGGTATATCTATTTGCTCGAACTTGAGTCTGAAACCATTAAAGAGTTTAATAAATCTCAAAATGAGGTAGCAATCATGTTAACAAGGAAATCAAGTTTCTATGATCAGATCACGGAGGTGAATATTTAAGTTATGAGTTTGGTGTGGCATATAAAGAGTTGCGTAATTGTTCCACCGCTTACGCCCCTAGAACCCCATAGAGGAATGTAGTGTACGAGAGACGTAATCAAACCTTGTTTGACATGGTGAGATCTGTGTTGTTACTAACTTCAACATCGTTATAATTTTTGGGTTATGTTATAGATACTGCCCTTTTTACACCGAATAATGCGCAATCAAAATCTGTTGAAAGGATGCCATATGAGATGTGACATGGAAATAAATCCAACTTTTCTTTTCGTCCATATGTAAAGTGTTTACAGGCGAATAAACTCAATCCCAAATCAGCTAGGTGCTTTTTTATTGGTTATCCCAAGCGAACTCTCGTGTATTCCTTCTATGACTGCAATTAAGACAAGGTGTGTTGAAGGATGGTTTATACGATCCCACGTCAATCCCACTCTGATGAGCAGAAGGGAGTTTATTTGTTCGGTGGGTGGGACGGGTCAATAGGGTAGGATCGAACACGTTGTAGACAAAGACTTTATTCATAGAGGGGCCATAAGATCATACAACCTGTTATAAGAGTATCTCGTCGAGCTTATAGATGTGCTCGACCGGGAGGTGTTTGTGTCTAGGGTTTAGGCTATGGAGGTGATCAACGCGAAGGCTTTAGCTCGGCATAGATGCGATCGTCTTGTACAGGAAAAGGATGATCTTCACGATAAATGTACTCAGGAATTTATAGTCTTGGGTAGAATCTTACGACATTTAGGGTTTGAAGTTGTCTTGTATGTCAATCTTGATCTTTCAACATTCCTTGAATGTACGTCATTCTTGAGGCAATCTTCCAGGAGACTTCTCGCAGCACGACAAGTTTTGGTCGGTGGAGCCTCTAGAAGTGGGCCACCCGGCGGGGGAGTCTTTGAACGTCGTGGGATGGAGTGGTGCAGATCCATAAGATTATGGTCTAAACTCAAACTCACTTATCTCCCACAAGGTGTTTGTCACAAAGAGTTTTGTGTGTTACTCGAGAAAGAGTTCCTTATGTAGATGTTGAAAGAACAAACGATGTCACCTAGAGGGGGGGTGAATAGGCGATTAAAACTTTTCCGGTTTAAGGCTTGATAATTATGGAATAAAACTAGGTGTTTAAATTAACAAGCCAACAACCTAAGTAAACTAGGCTAACCTATGTGCACCAACAACTTATGCGAAGCAAGACAAACAACAAGGTGATAGCAAGATATAAAACTTCAAGCACGAAGGCTATCACAATGTAAATTGCATAAGTACAGAGCTCGGGTATAGAAATAACCGAGGCACGCAGAGACGAGGATGTATTTCCGAGTTCCTCCTTGTTAAGGGAGTACGTCTCGTTGGAGGGGTGTGAGCTCGCCACAAGAGGCTTACTCAAGATGCCACAAAAGGCCTCACCCTATTCTCCGATGAACCTCGCCCCAAGGGTTAGGTTCACCTTCCACTATCGGAATCCTTCAAGGCGGAATCCGGAGCCTTTACACCACTAAGCTTGGGGCACGCATCCAAAACCGAATTGGAGGCTCCCAAGAATCACCACAACACCGTCTAGGGTCCAATGAACCAAGAGTAACAAGCTCACAATCTTCACTTCCACGAATCTTCGTGGAGAGAGCAAACCGATGCACCAAATGCAATGTCAAGAGCACAAGTGCTCAAATCCTTCACTCTCAAATTCCAACTAAGCAATAAATGCTTTGGGGGGAGGAACAAGAGAGAAGAACAAAGAGGAGAACCACAAAAGAACTCCAAGATCTAGATCCACTAGGTTTCCTCAATTAGAGGAGAGATTGATTGGTGGAAATATGGATCTAGATCTCCTCTCCTTTTCCTCAAATATATGAAAGAATCATGGGAGGGATTGAGAGGGAGGCAAGCTTTCTAAGGTCAACAGTGGTGGGGGAGAGAGGAAAAACATGCTGGTAGAGGCTCTGGTCTTTGGGTAA